>VMDO01014343.1:0-54917 GCA_007922755.1 Pedetes capensis | reverse complement strand
AGGAAAAGTTTCTATCTTAAACAGAAATGGAACCCAAGGACATATAGAAAAATACTATATAGTAAAAGATAGAGAAGACTTGGATGGGAAACTTAGATAGGAAGGGGGGAGGGGGGAAACATAGAGGAGGGTAAGGGGTAACCTATATGAATAATGCTTATCAAATTGCATATATGAAAATTGTCACAACGAAAAGCATTTCAAAATGAATCACATTATGATGTACATTAAAAATTTCTAATAAAAAAAAAAGAATCTCTATCCATTCAGGAGGGGACATTTGCTTTCAAAGAGACCATGACTAATTCTACGTTGTTGTTAGGTGCTGTCAAGTCCTATCTGATTCCTAGCGACCCTCTTAGGTTTTCAATAGCTGATTGTTTCAGGATTGCCTCAGGTGGGGATTGCCATGTTCTTCTCCCATTTTTGCAGTGCTGGGAATCGAACCTGGGACCTCAGAGACTGCAGAGTGGCACCCTACTCTGAGCTAAATCCCAGCCCCAACTAATTCTATAGCACCTGGCATAAGCTTTTTCAAGAACTGGCATTTGGATTAAACTGGACTAATGTAACCAGCCCATCTTCAACAACCTAGAAAGCAGCAGTATAATTGATGTCTTTATATTCTTCTCCTCATTCCTTCACTTCACTGCAGAGTGACAAAGAAAATAGAAGTGAAAAAAATAGTTTTTCTCCACAAACCACACTGTAGGAATCACTTGTTCTTAACTTTGAGTTCTTTCAAAAAATGAAATGTTTGCACTAGTCCGGTTTATTTCTCTTAGGGATGGAAGGTGATGTGAGGAAGGTGGTAATATGAGAGGACTAAGACAAAAATGCTCTTGTTAAGGCAGAGTTAGAAAAGAAACAAGCAGTATTGTAGAGAGAATGAGATTAAATCCTCATGGGTGCTGGATCCTCACCAAAGCAAAAGAAAGTAAGGGCAAGCTTATATTGAACACTTAATATCACTCAGATGTGAATAGAGAATCTAACACTGAGCAGTTCATAGAAATCAACTCACACTCCTCTCCTATGGTCACTAGTAACCTGCACTCTTTACAGACATAATGTTCTTTCACATGTACATGCCTGTTACTTCTATAAATCAATTAACAAAGGAGAATACAAAAGTATTGTCCAGGTACAATTGAAGCCAGCAACTTCCATCCCTGCAGCCAGTTGTACTGCAACATCTTCTGCTTCAAGCTGACAGCTTTCTCTTTCCTCCTCTCATTCCAACACAATGCCTTCAGGTCTGTCTAAGTAATGTAATTTACTAGAATGGAATTCCCTTGGTATCCTGTGCAGCACTTGGTGACAGTATCATTTATACTCCACAGTGTCATGGCCTGACACTGATACATTGGCCTTCATCTCTCATCCACAGCAGAGCATGCAATTTCACCTTCTGCTGTGCCCTTCTGTGGAAAGCATGTACAAATTTACTCCATTTAGTCCTAATTACAAACCTTGGTTGAAATGCTCTCATTAGATTTATATTTCTCACTTCAAATGTCAATCTTATCGAAAATTTCAGTTTTCCTGACGATTCATCCATTAGCAATAAACTCTAAAGCATTCCATGACTGCGTGCATTAAACCAGCAATGTTGACATGCACTTAAAATATATCATTAGAGTAAATCTCCATTGCAAATGCTTTACATTATTCAACCAAAGGAATAACGAGCCCAGGCTGGCCAGTAACCTCAAACTGCATGTGAAGGATAGGCTAAAAGCAGCTGTTATGCAGGCAGAAGAGTACGTATATCAACAGGATGAATTTCAGAATCTCTGTCATTCCTTAGGAGAGTGTGGGAGGGAATCACAGCCAGAGCCTATTTCATCACCTTTGCTCATCTATAATTTTTATAGAAACTTCAGTCTGTGGCAAAGTGCAATGGCACTGGCAAAAATAATGGTGTGTGTTGGGGGTGGGGTGGGAAGACTGGAGCTATATCTGCAAATCTGGGAACTTTTAAAGTCACCTGAGATGATTTGCTCAGCCTGAAAAGCATTCTCCCATTTGGCTCAACAGAGAAAAATGGACAAAGCAGCACCATCTGGATACATCAGGGGAAGTAGGATATGATTTTAATAAAAGACAAATCTTCCTAGCAGAGTTGACCTGAGAAATGTCTCCACTGCAGACGGACAGCTCCTAACATTAAAATCCCAGAAAAATCTGATGATGATGCTAATATACACTATAATCAGCTGTGGCATCTGGGACAGGGATGGTAGAACAGATCACAAAAAGGAAAAATTGAAGTTAAAAAAAACCAGCAAAATACATTCATTGATAAAAGTACATCATCACTGTTTTCTGTCTCCACCTTGTTTTAATTTCTTAGCTTTTCGGTCTCATTTATCACTTCTTGTCAGGTCCCAGGTAAGGCAAAGTCAAGGTGCTACAACAATTTTTTAAAAAATTGATAAAGAAACAGAATCTCAGGAAGGTCATGGAGGAGGCTGAAGGAAAAGTCCAATTTGAACTCTTAACACCTAATTGTAAAGCTTCCAGAGGTTAACCCAAAAAGTTATATGATGACTACAGTGATGATCTTCCATTATGAGACAGACAATATGTTTAATTTATAATGGAAAACCTTGGTGGGAAGAAAAAGACTGAGAAGTGCAGGTACACATTACATGAAACAGAAAATAATTTTCAAAAAAAAATAATAAAAGCACCAGTAATTGTTTTCTCCCTCTCAGCATTTAGTTATCTTTAGGACTGATCAGTAACCAGAATCATAACAGATGCAGTATTTTCTATAAGGAACTACACTACCATGGAAGCTAATTGCTTCGGAAGTTTTGCTCATTCCTACCTGAAATATTTGAAACCTTCCTTGATTACAACATTAGTGCTCTCTCTTTCATAATGTATACCAGCAGGTACTACAATTAAAATGCACAGATGTTAGAACTGAAGTATCCATGTTTAAATAAAAAACATAGTGAGAGGATAAAAATAACTAAATATACTCAACACAGTGCTAATCTGAAAAGGAAAGAGAGGCTTACACTGTGCTCATTTATTGCAAAATAAAAAGAGCTCTACAGATAGCGTTAGTAGCCTATGAAGAAACCAAACCACTCTGGAAATATCCGTATTCTTTTGACCAAGAAACATTGAATCTGAGGCTGATCCTTTGCTCATTTGATCCCGAAATCTGTACTCCAAACACAGAGGGGAACCCCCCAAAACCCTCAAATTCTATAATACATTCTTAAGATGCAACAGTGCAAATTAAGAATAACACCAACACCACTTCACAGAGTGCCGTCTTGTGTTTCACATACATTAGCTCACAGAATACTCACAATTACCCCATGAGGTCAGTACTATTTCTATTCCCATTTGCAAATAAAGACATTCAGGCATAGAGGTTAGGTGCCGTCGAGTCGGTATCCAACTCATAGCGACCCTCATAAGGCTTTCAATGGCTGACTGTTTCAGGATTGCCTTGGGAGTGGATTGCCAGGCCCTTCTCCCATTTTTGCAGTGCTGGGAATTGAACTCGGGTCCTCAGAGACTGCAGCGCAGCACTCTACCCACTGAGCTAAATCCTAGCCCTCAGGCATAGAAGAGATTACATAAATAGATTAAGGTCAACAGATAGCTAAGTTAAGATTTGCTCTGGGGTCTCTTCTCCCAAACTGCTCATCTCAAGTTAGCCATTGTGCCACGCTGTCTGCCACACGTGGGGGAGTGGGATTTGTGATCTTCATTTCTCAGAGGCTTCTGGAATGACTGCCCTCTTGACTCATCTGTTTCACAGATTACATCAAACTGAAAGCTCAGAACACTTGAAGCCATCCTCGTTCTCTGGAAATGCCACAGCCACTCAGTCAGTGGAACGGGACAGCACCATCTCTGGGATCATGAAGGTACAAATTTCCCTGTGATTGCTGACGCCACCTCTCTTTGGTGTTTCTTCTAGCCACAAACTGACATGTTATCACATACTGTGGTTGCACTAGAGTCAGAAACCAGATGAAGGGGGGATTTTTTACTTGGCTAACTGCTCCTCTAACATCTGTGTCTATGGAGGGTGCTACAGGGCAGGTATGTGCTCATTGTTGCTGTACAGCCCCCATCTGCACACATACACCCCACTTCACCAATCTCTAGGGCAATACCACATACAGACCTGTCCCTTACTATTCTATGAATTCACAGATAATTTTCTAACAATGAGCCAAGAAGCTGGATGTTGTAAAACAGCATTTCAAACAAGCCCATTACTTTTTTAAAAAGATACAAGCATTCCACAACTTCTTTCATCCTTCATCAACACAATATGTATATGTATGAGTTATGCCTTCCTTCCTTCCGAAGAGGAAAATGCTGATAAACTATCACATGCAGACAAATAGTGCAAAAACCTGGCTGCCTTTTGCTATTTAAACAGAGACACATTTATCTCTCAATATACCATTTACCAGACAGATGCAAAGATGTGGGCAAACCAGTCATCAGAATTAACAGAGTGATTTTGCTTGCACTACATATTCTGATTTGTATGAATCTTATTTTTAGCCACGCACAAAGGGCAATAAATGGAAAATCTTATTCTAACCGCTACTTTTTCTGGGCCACCCACACTACTCCAGCTATCTCACAACTTCACAAATGTAAAAAACCCAACCCAGGGCTCATCCTAACAAGGGATGCAAAGTGGCTAAGACGTGTGACATTTTTTCCAGTTAGTGTTTGTACTTTCATTCTTTTTCTGTATCAGGACTTTCAGGGAAAACAAGGTTGACTTATCTCCGAGCATGTTCAGAGACTCTGAGTTGGTATGTAATTCAGTGTACAGACAAGCCTGCCACGAACCACATGCCAGTCAACCTTCGGCAAACAAATGTACCCCAAAATTTCTCTGTACATTCAGGAAAGTGACATTATGACATGTTGTTTTGAAGCAATGATGATGATTTGAAAGTTCTTCCACTTAGAAAAAGTGATATCGAAACATAAACATTTATAAACAGAGCAGTCTGTCAGGAAGGATTTTGCCAAAACTTAAGCCAATAGCACTTGCCTTAGATCTGCTTTTAGTCTGCAGTGGACCATGCTTACTGAGGCATGCGATCTTATCATCCCTTCCCTACTGTGCATTTTTCTTTCTGCCTGCCATAACCACACCTTACCACTCCACAGCCTGAAGCTTACCAAACAGCAACTCAACGTATGGATGTCACTGCAGTGAGGCTTTGGGGTTAAGAGACAATCACTTTTACAGCAAATAAGAAAAATTGATGAGGACAATGTCTGCTAGGAACACAGAGAAGAAGGACATGAGTCTATTTTTGATTACTACCTCTTCAGCTTTTTAATGAAAAGTTAAATTATCAAGGTCTCAAGCTACCAATGAAAATGCCTGTTCCACGAGCCCCCTGCAAACATAACAGCAAACATACACAGATAGAGATTAATATTTAAAAGTTTAGTTCAATAAAGTAATTAGGCAAAAAAGGAGTCAACTCTGAGAAAGGCATCATTACCTGTGTGCTTGCTCATTATCCAGAAACTAAAGGAAATTTTCTGTCATCCTCTGGTAGTCAACACACGCCCGCAGAGCCAAGACCTTCTTCCAACAATGTGAAGTACTAGAGTTGATGTGAAGTCTCAGGAAACCTTTTTGGGGCTTTTGTCCATTATCGTCAGAACTTCTGACTTGTGTTGTAAAAACATGGGCAATTAAGTATTACGAAAAAGTGGGTCATACACGACTGAGAAACAACCACACCGCCCCCAAATCAGACTCCAAATGACTGTGCTGTAACAAGGTAGGAGGGGTCTGAAGACAACGAAAGCAAAACTTTTATGTGGTGAGGAGCATTTTAGTTTTCACTGGTTTAGGTTAGAGAAAGTTAATCTCAATGTCAACTACAAAGCCAAATAACTTTTAGTGTGTTCTTAAAATTATATGACAAATGCAGGCTTAATGCAATGAGAAATTCATATATAATGTCACAAACAGTCTGAGAAATAGTCTCAGGCTTAAATGATATGTCCATCACTGAACTGTGAGTGCTGTGACTCAGTGAAGTAAGGCGGTCAAACGGAAACTGAAAACAAAGAACCAAATCGCATTATCCCCCTTAGCATCTCCTTCTCCAAAGGAGGATCAAAGTACTGTATACCACTTCCCCACACCTGTACCCAATCGGGGCATCAAACATAATCACAGATATTTACCAAAGCTCCTTTCAACTTCTGTGGGAAGACAGTAAAATGGAGTTCCCTGAATTGCACACATTCACTCATCTGTCACTGAAGAGCCACAGAAACACTAAAGTCAATCCACACTGAGTCCGTGTTACACAAAAGACACAGAGGAACTGAAGGGATGCAAAAAGAAGTCTCTGCTTTCAAGGAATGTAGTGGCTTGTACAGGGGATAAGATCTAGATAGAACCAATGCCAAATACAGGCCATTTTTAAAAACAAACAAAATCTCTTCTAGCAGCCACTTACTAAATACTTCCTTTTCTACTGATAGTCTATAGCCGCACCTCCCTGGCGTCCAATCTCATCAGATCTTGGAAGCTAAGCAGGGTCAGGCCCAGTTAGTCCATGGATGGGAGATTGCCTGGGAAAACTGGGTGAGCCAGGCTTGGGAGAAGGACCCAGCAGCCCATCCCTGAAACAATTAGCCATTGAAAACCCTTTGAATAGAAGAGAAGCACTGACAATAATGCCATGGCACAGTGTCAGATAGTGTTTAGTTATGTTGTACACAGGATCACGAAGAGATAGACTCGACTTGACGGCACCTAACAACAACAACACAACAACAACACCCTATTGACACAAGGTTTGTGGATGACACAAATCCAGGGATTTCTTTCCCTTAAACTTTACTCAACAACAACAAACGTTTCTGAGTTTTCTTTCAGTGTTCAAATCCCTTCTTAACCTTGGCTAAGGGTCAGGACTCATCCCAACCCTAAGTCCTCATGCTTTCCAAAGGGCAGTACGGAGATAGGAGCATGCCCTTGGAGCCAAAGATCACCTCAGAGCGATCTGAAGAAATGCTTCTTTGAAGGGGGTAAGGATGAAAAGTCAAAGGAAAACTCTCTGGTTCAGAGCCTAAGAAGGCAGATACTTAAAGGAGATTGTATTTCCATCAATTGCAAAATTAGAATTTTATTGGAGTCCATACTGTTTGGATTTCAGATGGGGAATGGGTTGAATCTGGCTAAATCAGCCTTTCCTGTTTCAGCCAACTTGGATTACAGTACACTGGTTACTAATTTTTAAATAACTGGAACACAATCAACCTAATGCTAAAACAAGCTGTACATAGTGAATCTTCCTTTTATGGTTCCAGAAGCTCACAAAGATCTTGCACGACCACTCAGTATCATTTTTGTTGGAAGAATATAGAAATGAAATTATTGGTTGATGGAAGTTTCCATCTGATAAAGATACTGGTGAGTCCACAGAGGTATCTGTGAAAAAGTTGATTAATATTATTTGAACAGAAAACACAAGCAATAAGAAGATCATTGTCCTATAAAATGATTCCTAAGTGCCACCAAATTGTGCAACATAATCAGTGTGGAGTACTGCTTATAAATTTGGAATTAATTGGTTAGTTGTAAAATGTTGGAGAAACACTCAAAAGAATGAGTTAACAGGTTGCATCTGAGTAGCCAGATTATAAGGAACTTATTTTCTTTTTTATTTTTTTCTGTTATTTTACAGATTATGTAGAATAAAAAAGTACAGTCAGGTGCCACCTAATGACATTTTAGTCAATAATGGGCTACAAATAGAAGGTGGTCCCATAAGATTACACTACTCAATGCATTTTAACAAGCTATTTAAGTATACTCTATGATGATGTCACACAATGACAAAATTGCCTAATAGCACACCTCTCAGAACATCTCTTTCACTAAGTGACCTATGACTTTTACTTTTATAATAAGGAAAGAGAGCTACTTCTATTTTGATAAAAGGGAACAGATTTTCTCTGATTCTGGCTCTTTCTAGAAATTAAGAATGTTTAATATATGAAAGCCAATATAATAATCTGGCCTAGGTGACAGATAAGGCATAAAATATGTGAAAAATATGCTATAAACAATATGTTGTTGTTGTTAGGTGCCATCGAGTCGTTATCTGACTCATAGCAACCCTGTGTACAACAGGCGAAACACCATTGTCAATGCTTCTCTACTGTTCATAGGGTTTTCAATGGTGGATTGATTTTTGGGAGTGGGTTGCCGGGTCCGTCTCCCAAGCCTACAGCACCTTGTGTTCCCAGGTGATCTCCCATCCAAGTACTAACCAGGCCGGACCCTGCTTAGCTTCTGAGATCTGACGGGATCAGATGCCACAGGGCTACGGGTGCAGCCATAAACAATATAGTTGATTTTTTCCCAGTACTAGGGAGTTGAACCCAGGGCCTCACACATGCTTTGCAAGTGCTCTACCACTGAGCTGCACCCCCAGGCCATTTTTAACTTTTTAATTTTGAGACAGGGTCTCACTAAATTATGGTGGCTGCCTCTGGCCTCAAACTTGCAATCTTCCTGCCTCAGCCTTCTGAGTCACTGGGATTACAGGTGTGTCACCATGTCCAGCTTTTTATTTCTTTGAGCGGTGCTGGGGGATCAAACCCAGGGCCTCATGCATGTTAAGCAAGCACTCTACCAGCTGAGCTAAATGCTCAGCCCATAGTTTCTAATTAAGCACTATAAGAACTCTAAATATCCTGCTATCCTGCAAAGCTTTGCAAGTACTGTTCTAGGGCAGAAGAGCAGAAACTCTTCTCATCATGATCTCTGTCTCTGCACTTTCTGGCTGCCCAAAGCTGCAGACACTGGGCCCTCTCAATGATCAGGGTGTCGTTGAAGAACCTGCTATGATCTCCCAGGTTTAATCATGGCTCACAGAAAGGCATCATTCTACTAGCGACAGGTTTTTCCACCAAAAGCACACAGATCACTTCTTAAACCAATACACTGAGCCAGCACTAGGGCTCATGCCTGTAATTCCAGTTATTCAGAAGGCTGAAGCTAGACATGGGGAGCATGAGTCCAGGAATCTGGCAACAAAACCTTAGTCCTTGTATTTGACATATAAATAAATTTATACCTGACACAGAAGTTACAGCAGAGAATATAGCCAAACTTTATTAAAGATGTTGTTGTTGTTAAGTGCCATCAAGCAGGGTCCAACTCACAGCGACCCTGTGTACAACAGAACGAAACACTACCTGACACTGTGCCATGCCCAACACTGTGTCAATGCTTCTCTGCTATTCATGGGGTTTTTAATAGCTGATTGTTTCAGGATTGTTCTGGGAGTGGGCTGCCAGGTCCTTCTCCAGTTTTTGTGATGCTGGAGATTGAACCCAGGGCCTCAGAGTGTGCAGAGTTAGCAGTTTACCAACTGAGCTAAAACCCAGTCCTTATTAAAGATACTATCTCTTTAAGGAATAATTACAGGGAAAACAGAGGCACTTGGAGAAGTTTAGATAGATTTAGAAAGGAACTTGGAAAAACCTGGGTTCCCTCGGTGACTTGGCATAAGGACATTTCTATACCCTAGGGGCTGGGGTCTAGCCCAGTAGGTAGAGGGCTGCTCCACACTTTCAGAGGACCTGAGTTCAATCCCCAGCACCACAAAAATGGGAGAAGGATGTGGCAATTCACTCCTGAAGCAATCCCAAACAATCAGCTATTGAAAATCCTATTAGGGTCGCTATGAGTAGGAGCGACTCTATGGCACCTAACAACAACAACAATTCCCCATGGGAAGGCACAATCAGAGAGAACAGAAGAGTTATGCTGGCTTTTAGAAGGAAAAGTGCCTTGGATAGACGGAGAAGATGGTGCCCCAAAAGAAGGGGTGATGCACACATGGCCCCAGGGACAAAGGAGGAGAGCAGAGGGTGAGGGGTGAAGAGAGAGAGAAGAGGAAGAGAGACAGAATCTGTGAGAGAGAGGAGTGGAAAAAAGGAGAATGTAGGCACATTTCTGTCTAGTCTGTCTAGTTTTAGTCAAACCAGGACAAGCCCAGTGTGACATCAGCCCTGGGTGCCTGTGAGACCTGAGCCTTAAGTGCAGCAGTTCAAGCTCCACCTGCAAAAACCCTTTGTTGTGGATTAGGCATATGGAACCTTGGGTCTTTGGTTTGTTTGGTTGGTTAGCTGGTTTTGTTTTTGTTTTTGTGGTACCAGGGGTTGAACTCAGGGCCCTGTGCATATTTTGCAAGGATTCTTCTACCATTGAGCTACCCCTCCAGCTCCTTTTAAAAACTTTTTATCTTGAGACAGGGTCTCACTAAATTATAGCCTGCCTCTGGCCTTGAGTTTACAATCTTCCAGCTTCTGCCTCCTGAGCTGCAGGGATTACAGGTGTGTGTCACCATATCCCACCAGGGTCTTTGTGTTGTAAAAGGGTTTAATGGACTTACTGGGCAAATACTTGGATCCAATGTCCTTAGAGATTTGCCTGTCATGTGGCTTCATCCATTGTGGCCTAATGGCAGAAGTCATTTTCAATCCCTTTTTCCTTCATATTGCCTGCTAATGGCTATCTTACTACCTAACAAGAGGATCACAGATTTGAGGCCAGAGGCAGCCTGTGTAATTTAGGGAGACACTGTCTCAGAATAAAAAAAAAAATTAAAAAGGAGGCTGAATGTGCAGTTCAGTGGCAGAGAGCTTGCCTAATATGCGTGTGGTGATGGGTTCAACCCTCAGTAGTGGAAACAAACAAAAATAGATTGTAAACTATTAGAATAAGCTGATAAACCATTTATGCTTTAAATGATATCACTGATGTTGTTGTTGTTAGGTGCCATCGAATCAGTATCAGACTCATAGCGACCCTATGTGCAACAGGCGAAACAGTATTGTTACTGCTTCTCTGCTATTCGCAGGGTTTTCAATGGTAGACTTTTTTTTTTTTGCGGCGGCGGGGGGTGGGGGTTGGGGGGTGAGGGGAGTGGATTGCTGGGTCCTTCTCCCAAGCCTATAGCACCTGGTGTTCCCAGGCTGTCTCCCATCCAAGTACTAACCCGGCCTGACCCTGCTTAGCTTCTGAGATCTAATGGTATCAGATGCCACAGGGCTACGGCTACAGGCGATATCACTGATAGGCAGCTTTATAATACAATATATTTTAGCTTATTTGGAGACTCAAAAGTTTTGATATATATTAATATATACCATCATGCTGGTAACATCACCCCTCTCTGTAATATTAGCCTGTATGCAGAGAAGGGAAATTAATTTTGATGAAGCCATGAGCAGAACATAATGTGAAACCAAATCTGTTACAAATAATTATATCAAACATTCTTCTAAAAAACCCCAACAGAATTGGCTTTAAAATTATGTGAATGGTTCCCCAATGATTACAGTAGCTAAATATATAGGTTCAAAAACAACAATATATACATAGGTTCATGAAATTACTTTATACATTACTCTTAAAACCAATTAGATCCTACTTTTAGGTTTCTTCCAACAAAAAAAAGAAAAAGAAAAAGAAAAGAAAACCACACATGATTTTACACTTAAACTCTGGCACTGTAAAGGTGGTAAAAGGCAAAACTAGCATAACTTCTCAAGAATAAAAATGAATGTTATATTTTTCTATCCTCATTCAACATTTTTAGATTCTTATTAAGATGTGAATTTAAGTGCAATGAAACTGCAGCTAACTAGACTATTTGAGAAGATTTATTTTTAGTTTCAATTTTCTGGTTAATTGACAGCTAAAAATTTTTTTTGTTGAAGATCTTTTCAAAGCAGTTTCTTTTCCTAATTGTAAATCATTTAACTGTTCTACATGATTCAGCAGGTCAGTGTCATCAGCTACAAATATCCTCCAGAGTATATTCCTCCCTGTCACAGAAAACCAGAGCTATGTTGTTTTCTGAGCCTTTATCTCTGAAAAAGGGAAGTGGGATGTGTTCATTAGGGTGGGGTAGGTGGGAAGGGCTGAGGTGGTGAAGTAAAAAGGTTAGTTAACATGGTCTGCCTAGTTGGGTTCCAGGTAGCTAAGCCATCAGTAAACATGACATCAGTGTCTGGAATAAGGTACATCTGACTCCTAAGGAACAGAATTGACATGGGGAATCCCCAGGGGTCTGTCGCTGGTTTTCTCTACCTTGTGCCATTTTGTCTGGGTCATGTTTGGTTTGCTGGTATTCCCTGTGGAGAATCTGTGTCAGTGTGTCCACTCCAAAATTATGGTCTCTGAACTCACAGGGCTGCATTTACTTTGATCAGATTCTATATCCATGCAGTTTCAGCTCAAGCTTAGGGTGCAGTAGGTCCAGGTGAAGGTCAGAAGATGAATAAGCCTTTATTTTTTTTTCTCCCTTACACTTGTGGTCTGGATTTTCTTTTCTGCAAAAAATTTAATTCTAGAATTTTTTTGTGTTTTTTTTGATATCATAGCAATTGAATCAGAAATCTTTGCTGCTTTGCCCTAGTCTTTACCATCTAAGTGAAAAGCAGGAGGTTTATTCTCAAGTAGGTCTAGAAAGTCTAATGTGCAATTCAGAGAACTGATTTACATAAATTGTCCTTTAACTATGATTTCATTTACCTCTTATTTGGTTATCCATTTCTTTAAGCTAAATTTACAAGTGTATGATTGTGTGTATACATGTGTGTGCCTGTGTATACACACATTTATATGTGTGTGTGTGCATGTATGTATGTATGCATATAGTGTCATGAGAAATAAGGAAAAAGGGGGATAATTTAGGACAGTGGCTTCTGAGTTTTCTGAAACTGTGGGCCCTATGTGCTATTCTTCCAGAACTCTAACCCCTGGTCAGCCCCAAAGTCAGTGCCTGAAGATGGTAAAGGAGGTCAGAAGAAAGTATGGCTACTAAAACCAGTGAAAATCTACTGGTTGTTTTTCAAGGCCAACTTTCTAGAAATATTAGAATAAAAAGCAAAAACCAAGAAAAGCAAGACTCAATGGGCTAAGCTAGTGGGTTTAATCCTGCATGTATCCCACAAGGCTGCAGGTCACTCACTGTCCTGTTCTATGATTTGTGGGTACAATAATATCTGTTCCTCTCAACAGTACAGATGTTTGGTAATAGGGGATAAATTATACTTCATTTGGAAAATGTAAAGAGGCATCATAATGGTGGGCATTGTGTTGCATGCCTGTAATTCCAACACTCAGACAACTGAGGGAGGAGGATCCTGAGCTCAAGGTTAGCCCAGGCTACATAGTGAGTTTGAGTCCAGCCTGGCAACATAGTGAGACCCTATCTCAAAAAACCCAGCCAAACAACCCCCCACACCTCTGCACACAAAAGGCATAATAATCAGAAATCCTGGGGCAGTAGAACCAGCTGCTCTTAGTTTCCTCTCACAGCTTTCCTTTTTTTCTTTTTCTACTATGCTGGACTCTGGCAGGTGTACACTCCTTAGCTCCTCCCTACATGTCCATCTCTAGGAACAAGACCCATTGAGTCACAGTCGGGCACACAACTCCAGGACACTGTCCACACAGTGCTGTGTGCATGGACTGCTTGTGAGCACAATCTGGAGGAACTGAAGCGGCCGCACTATAGGAGCACAGGTGGTCACACATTTCCCTTCAGCTCAGTGAAACAGGTTCTTCTATGTGGTGCTCTGGTAGAGACTACAGATGATTATGGCAAATTTTCTTGATGGTTTCTGACAAGTGTGTCTTCATTCCAATGAAGGAAACCCATTTCTAAGATGGAAGTAGCCCACTCAGCAGGTCCTTTACCTCTGCTGTCTTGATGGGATGCCCAAAGGGTAACGGGGATGAAGAAGGGGTAAGTGATACATCATCTGTCTTATTCCACCTTCTCAAACTATAACACCATGGTCAAGCACTAGTTAGTTATTCTGCACCACATTCCTGGGAGGAAGGAGAACCCTGGCATTCAGTGTTGTTTTTTTTACTGTGGTAAGACATAAATATAAAACTTACCCAAATCTTTTCATCTTCCCAAATTCAAACTCGGTACCTATTAAACAACAAATGCCTGTATCTGTATTCCTAGCCCCCAGCACCTACCATTCTATTTTCTGACTCTACAAATTTGACAACTAATGTAAGTGGGAACATCTATTATTTGTCATTTTGCATCTGGCTTATTTCACTTAGCATTTTCATTGTTTATCCATGTAGGAGTATGTGTCAGAATTTCATATCTTTTTAATGTTGAATAATATTCCATTGCACACACACACACACACATACACACACATACAGAGTGCCAAAAATGTATACACATTGTAAGAAATGAAAAATTGTTTTAAAATTATAATATTCAATATATACCAAAAACAAAAGATGAATGTAAGTCAGACTTCTGTAATCACAGAGGTGCTTTAAGTGGTTACCATGGCAGAAGAAGCAAGACTTGTTGCTGTGAGGCCTCCCAGAGCTCCCCTTGTGTACTTCACGCACATTATCATGTGTTTCAAACTTGCCATGAATGTGTGCAATTGTTAGGCATGTAGGAAATTCTGCTGCATAATCCCCATCTCATTATTGCACTTCTACAGCATTCTCACATTTCAAATACCACTTCAAAATGGTCTTGTGCTCCTCAACCATGCTTCCACCATTTTCTTTGGTGGTCCTGCTTATCTCATGGTGGTGGCAGCACTTATTTGGTTAACACCATCTTTTGAGTGAATGTCATTACAACCATAATTCAATTCAACTTTGTAAAGCAGTATATAGGTAACATCTCTTAAAATGTGTATACACTTTTTGGCATGCCTGGTATTTCACATTTTATTTATCCATTTATTGATGGATGCATGAACTGCTACCACCCTTTGGCTATAGTGAATAACACTGCTGTGAACATGGGTGTACAATTATGTATTCAAATCTCTACTTTCACTTGTTTAGGGATCTGAAGCAGAACTTGTGGATCATATGGTGGTGATGATGTTGTTGTTGCTAATATCGTTAGGTGCTATCGAGTCAGGTCTGACTCACAGCAATCCTCATAGGATTTTCAATGGTTGAATGTTTCAGGATTGCTCCAGGAGTGGATTGCCACGTCCTTCTTCCATTTTTTGCAGTGCTGGGGATTGAACCTGGGTCCTTAGACAGTGTGGAGCAGCACTCGACCAACTGAGCTAAACCCCAGCTCTGTTGTTGTTGTTAGGTGCTGTCAAGTTGGGTCCAACTCATAGCCACCCTATGTATAACAGAACAAAACACTCCCCACCACTGTGCCATGCCTGGCACTATGTCAGTGTTTCTCTACTACGGACTTGACTCGATGCCACCTAACAACAACAACATAGGGTTTTTGATGGCTGATTATTTCAGGAGTGGGCTGCTGGTTCTTCTCCCGAGCCTACAGCACCTGGTATTCCCAGGTGGTCTCCCATCCAAGGATGAACCAGGTGGATCCTGCTTAGCTTCTGAGATCTGATGAGATCAGGCACCAGGGTGGTGTGCCTGTAAACAGATCATATGGTATTCTGTTCAGTTTTTTGAGAGATGACCATATCATGATCATCAATTTTGGAAGGTTAATATATTTTTAAGAAAAGTTTTAGGTTCATAGTAAAATTGAGCAGAAAGCACAGAGGTTTCACATATACTCTCTGTCCTCCCTCACCCTCTGCCAGTATTCAGTTTTACAGGGACCCTCTAGGCACTTGGTGACTGGTTGCTCTGGCCAAGGGAACAGGGAGTGACCTGGGTAGGCCCCACCATGGCCAGCTGGCAAACAAAGCCCTAATTACCCTGGGTAGTTGCAGCACTCTTCTTCTTTTCAGAACTATAGATAGGAAATTGACTGAGACACAGCTCGCCCTGCAGGAAAGTTTGATGTGTACATGTGGAGATTCACAGAACAGCAAAGCAGGAGGAAACAAGGATGATTTGATCCAAGTTATTTCTTTCTCTTCATGGAGAATATGCTTCATAAACCAATAACTCTCCTTCCAAGAATGCTGGGCAGAAAACTAGTGCTTGATAGAGATTTTAAAAGCTTTTGAGGGTGGAGTAACAATTGTTGTTGTTGTTGTTGTTGTTGTTGTTGTTGTTGTTGTTGTTAGGTGATGTCAAGTTGGGTCTGACTCATAGTGACCCTATGTACAACAGAACAAAACACTCTCTGATTCTGTGCCAGGCAAACAATCTTTTGAATGTTTAAGCTCATGGTTGCAGACACTGTGTCAATCGTTCTAGTTAAGGGTCTTCCTTTATGTTGACCTGCCACTATCCCAAACATGATGTCCTTTTCCAGGGATTGGTCCCTGCTAACAACATGTCCAAAATATGTCAGATGCAGTCTAGCCATCCTTGCTTCCAAGGAGCACTCTGGTTGCACTTCTTCTAGGATAGATCTGTTGGTTCTTTTGACATCACTCACAACTTTGTCAGTCCTATACAAGGCCAGTTATTCTTTGGGCAGCTGCAGAAGACAGCTCTGAGTTCATTTGATTAAAGAACTCTTTCGTCAACTGTCACTTTTTGTCTTATTTTTCTGCTCTTGTGAGTTGATTTTAAACACATTTAAATCTATCTTCTGGACTTGGGGGCTCTATTAATATTTAGGCAACAGATATTCTCCTTCATTGTATAATTGGTTGACAACTGCTTTATTAACAGTGATTATTTGCAATTCTAGAGAGCTGTAGTAAAAGAATTGCAAATCCTGAGTGCTACTTTGAATGATAACATTTACCATATCCAAGTAAAATGTGATAAATCACAATGCTTTATCCTGAAGATTTAAAATCTTCAGCAATTTCTCAAATATTTCCTGGACAGCATCACTCATACTATTTTTACATTTATGTTGACTCAGTAATATAAAAGAAAAAAATGTTTAAAGTTCCTAATGAAAACTCAAGCATACAAAATGCACATGTATTCACAGGCACGTGTGCATTTGTATGTGCATTCACAGGTATCCAAGTGTGCACTTGTTCAGTCAAACTCTCTTACTTTCTTCTGTTAACATGGAATAAGTTGGTCTTGTTCTTAACAGATAGGCAATTAGTCTCTTTGAAAGCTAACACAATACCAAGCTGATCCTCAAAATATGTCAGTCCTGAGAACTTAGAACCCCATAAAAACCTGGACTTTCTGACTTGGATTATTTATTAGAAATGTGCTTCCCTTCACATGTGTTTTGTAAATCAAGTCACATTTAAGTGTATTAGGGAGGAATATGATAATCTACTTTGAAAGAAAACAATATATTCCCCAACCCAGGGGAAAAATGTTTTTCCCTTTGGAGTGTATGATGAGCACATCTGCAGGACTGTAGCTGTTGTTTTAGGCTAATGACAGCACAATTAGTCACACCTTTTGAAAACCAAAGATTAAGAAGGGCTGGTGTTAGCATGAGGAAAGTTGGCACAGGGTAATGGCACCCATGAGCCTGGACTTTCAAATGCAAGGTGCTGAGAAGTCCTTAAAACTCTCTTTTCTAAGACATGTATTAATGCATTAAGAAAAATGTTCCATGTCTCAATGATATTTAAGTATGATATTAAGTATGAAGTATATGGTTTTCTACCTTTATCATTCATCCTTCCAGTCACACTTGAGTTAAAGCAGTGGTTCTCAAAGGGGGCTCCTTGGACCAGCTGCATGGGCATCACTTGGAAACTTGTTAGAAAAGCAAATTCCTGGCGTGCATCAGATCTTCTGAATCAGAAATTCTGGTGTGAGACCCAGTAGTCTGCACTTTAACAAGCCCTCCACATGATTCTGATGTAAGCTGAAGTTTAAGAAGAACTGAGGTAAGGAACCACCCATATGCAGATTTCAACCCTTGTTCCTAGCCTTCATTACAGGATGAATGGAAAAACAAAATGTGATCTGCCACGGGGTACCAAAAAATATACACATTTCAAGAGATGCAACCTATGTATTACTTTTCAAAGTTGAACTGAATTATGGTAGCAATGAGTAGTATGATATTTGCTTCAAAGATGGAGTTAATCAAATGAATCCTAGTGCCACTAAGCCACAGGCATGGCAGTGAAAGAAAATGGCATAAGCATTGGTTGTTGTTTGAGGAGCACGAGACCATTTTGAAATGGTATTTTAAATTTGAGAATGCTGTGGAAGTACAACAATGGAGGTGTGAATGTGCAATAGAACTTCCAATCCGCCTAACAATTGTGTGCATCTGTGATAAGTCTGAAACACATGGTACGGTGTGTGATATGCACAAAGGAAGCTCTGGGAGGCCTCACATGGCAACAAGTCTGGCTTCTTCTGCTCTGGAAACCACTCTGAGCAATTCTGATTGCAGAAGTCAAACATGACTTGTATTATTCGTCTTCTGGTATGGTATATATTGACCATTACAATTTTAATATAGTGCTTTTTCTTTCTTAAAATATGTGTACATTTTTGGCACCCTCTGTATATGCACAATGGAGTTTTATTCAGCCACAAAGAACAAAATTATATCATTTGCAGGAAAATGAATGGAACTGGATATCATCATGTTAAGTGAAATAAGCCAGATGCAAAAAGACAAATATGTTTTCTCTCATATGCAGAATCTAAAATGAATGTGTGTGTGTGTGTGTGTGTGTGTGTGTATGTTATATATCAGACATGAAAGTAGAAGAGGGACTGTTTAGGAAGAGCATGGGGACTAGTAGGGGGGAAGTGGACAAGAGAGGGTAATGGGGAATGAATATGATCACAGTTTATGACATACATGTATGAAAATGTCATAATAAAAACACTATTTTGTACAACAAATACATGCTAATCAAAAAGGCAATTCATGTATGCTTACACTATTTGTAACTGTCATCTAAGGAAATATTTTTCATTATTTAAGGAAATATGTTTAGTCAAAACTTACATATAATTTTTCCAGGTCCTGTCCTGGCTTTGAATCTTAGGATGCAGGGAACTGGGCGAAGGGAGAGATGAAAAGGCTGCAGCAATCCATTCAGACAGGGACCCCAGAGCTTGGCAGGGCAGCCTTGTGATGGATCAGTGCATGTCCACCTAACCAGGGAGGAAAAGTTTGTCCATTAATGCTTGTGCAGATTCCCCCTCCCTCCTGCCAGCTCACAACACTCTCAACTTCTCCATGTGACCTCACAAGTAACTTCCTGTGGTTCTGGCTATGTGACTCTTGACTAAACCACATAAACAATATGACAAAATATCCCAAGGTACTGATGCCAGGGTTCCACCCAGGTGGTAGCTCTATTCTTTGTGGTGTTTTCTTTGGGCCAGCAGCCCTCGCTGGGTGCTCTCCTGAACCCAGAGGCACCTTGGATATATGTCAATATCCAATCAGTTATCTCCTTCTCTCCATCTCATAAACGCTTTCTCCATCTCATAATGGTATCTCTATCTCAAAAATGCTTTCTTTCAACAAACTTCAACATCTCACTTTAAGAGACACACATGGCTGTTGTAACTAGAAGAATTCAGGAAGCAAATTTGTGAATTCTGATTGGAGTGAGATGATTCCTTGATGCCTCAAATGTGTTTATTCAGGTCAGTGTTAGCTCAAGTGATTCTTCTTCATGCCAAATTTTCAGCCATGAAATCAGCAATATTTGTTTGATGATGAATTAATACATACTTATTCTAACACATGTGGAAAACAGGAAAAAGTATAAAGGAAAACTAAAGAGCAATGGTCACCTTGATACCAATAAATCACTAATGATATTCTGTTGCTCAGGTTCATACCCCTTCACTGGAACTCCTGGAGTTGGATATGTTTCAGAATTCAGATTTATTTTAGAGTTTAGAGAGTATCATGATGCAGCCACCACCTATTATGTATTACCCTATGAGAGTCAGGACTAGCACCCCATAATTAAATATATTAAATGTTTCTGTGCAAAAACAGAGGCTTACTCTTATTAAGTGGGATAAAATAGAGCCTCACATTGGTGGAAGACAGGTTTTTCTACCAAAGAACTTACAAAAAACTGAAATAAACAAACCCTGAAACCTTTTGGATTTAGAATCCAGGATAAAGAATTGCAGACCAGTGTTCTTTTGAGAGACACAAATACATGCCAAGTTTTGATTCTACTTTTTCATTTAATGATGAAATAAAATGTGAGTTATATGAATATGAACATTTTCCCAAGTTCTTAAAAACTATTCAAAAGCATGCCTTTTAATGTTCATTAATATTATACTCCAAGTTGTTGCTGTTAGGTGCCGTTGAGTCAGATCTGACTCATAGCAACCCTCATAAGGTTTTCGATGGCTGATTGTTTTGGTATTGTTTTGGGAGTGGGCTGCCACATCCTTCTCCCATTTTTTGTGGTGCTGGGGATAAAACCTAGGTCCTCAGAGAGTGCAGAGCAGCACTCTGTCAACTGAACTAAATCCTACAGACATGCATTTAACTTTACTGTTTTGCTCATTTTTGGAATTATAGATTATTTTCATTCCTTATTGCAAATGACACTTTAAAGAACACATTTGAGTATGAGATTGAATTTCTGAACATTTCCTTGGGTTCCTAGAAAAAGGAGTACTAAGTCAAATGGTGTGAGCTTTAAGGGTCTTGATGACTTTTTGTAGAGGCTGTGCCAATCTGCACTCTTCCCAGTTGCATGAGGGCCTCATTAATTTGCTAATCACCAACTTTATTGTTTGTTGTTGTTAGGTGCCATCAAGTTGGGTCGGACTCATAGTGACCCTATGTACAACAGAATGCAACACTCTCTGACACTGTGCCATGAATGGCACTATTGTCAGTGGCTTCTCTGCTATTCATAGCATACATTTTTACAAAGTTTGAATCAGTGATGCCCAAAGTTAGGACATTTTATTTTACTTTTCCTTATATAGAAGATAGTGAGCAGTTCTCTGTTTTTTCATAGAAGAAAACAGTGGAATATAGGTTTACCATCAAATGGCTCTCATTAGGCCAGACTGAGTCAGATGTGGACAGTGGGAAAGCTGTAACTTATCCATGGGATATTAATATGGAAGGGGTATAGGTGGGGTTGGAAATAATTCACATATTACCATGAGAAGAAAATTTGCTGATTATCTGTAGGCTGGGAAATTTAGCTTGCTGGAGTACTGAGGCCTTTTTGTTACTTTCCTTTTTCTTAGACATTTTGCTGCTCCTCAGCATGGCCTCTAAGCGCAGAAAGAGATATGAAGACCTGACTGGATGTGCCATCTCCAGTGCACTGGCATAAAAATGGGCGTTGGCAAGTTTGAAAGTATGTGCTCACTCATCCTCTTTATGCCCCGTTATGTTTGGAGGAATCTGAGCTCTGAAACTTCCAAGAGCTCTTCGAGCCTAGTGTCTTATCACCATGATGATGTCAAGCCTGACCATAAATCACAAATCTTACTTTCCTCTCTTTTGTCAGCAGCATCTACACAAAGCAGGTGTAACTGGTGTAAAGGCCGAGAAAATATGAGATAATAGTAAACCCTTTGAAGGACCTATAGTGACATGAAAGCTATCTGTCAGAGCGCAAAAGAGAGGTGAGAGTCTGTTACATATTACATAACAGGGCATGCGTGGAGGAATATAAGACATACCATACACACAGTAAAAAACAAACATATAATGTATTATTCTCAAAGGTGACTACAAGTTAGGATTGCTAATGCTTGGCTCCTCACCCCAAGTTCTCTTCCATTTATAGCTTTTTTATTTTTCTTAATGATTTTTCTTCTTTTTCTTTTTATATGTATTTAAACTTATAGGATAATTGGTGTAGAGAATGCTATAATTTTCATATGCTAATACAAGAAAATTGAAGAGATATTTCTTTGTTATATGGACTGAAATAACCTCATTCCCTTATCTATTATCTCAATTTTTGCACTTAGTAGATACCATAAAACCATAAAATGGCTATGTTTTCAGAGATTCTGGTGCAAAACTTTTTAATTTTATTTTGGGAGGAAACTAAATTGTTCTTTCCCAACAATCTTACTAGAACAATGAGTTGTTTGTATTAAAATGATCAAAAGACCAATAATGTATTAAGAAATGGACTATTCCTTTCATAGAGAAGTGGACTATTCATAGAGACTTCTCTTTAAAATTTAAAGTAGCATTTAATTAGCATTCTCCTGATACTTAGGTATCAAAGTGGGTAGAATGGCTTACAAATGATTTTTTTCTTGACACAATCAGATATATGGTTAATTTTGTAAGGACACCAGGAATATAATGGTGTGAAAAAATAAACTGGTAATGGAGGGAATGACTGTTCAAAGAGCATACTTTGTTTCTTCTATAGGGTCTAACTGCTTGAGGGAAAATACAAAAAGCAAATCATCACTAATAACAGAAACGCTTACCAGAAGCTTTTTAGATACTCAAACTGTACAACCAGCATTTGTAAAGCTAATTACAAATTTGGATTCCCTCATTTTAAAAATATACTTCAAAGCAGCCCACTTCTGTTTCTGTGTTGAACCAAAGTCTGTGCAACTGGCACATTATCAAAGTAAAAAAAAAATGTATCACTTGAACAAAGTTATTACTTTCAATGTTGCTAAATCCTGAACAGTAAAATGCCACAGGCTAAAAATTAGTAATGCCACATGGTTATGTTATCTTACATTTACAAGAGTTTATACTTTTCTGAGCCATAAGAGACATAGCCCTTTCTACTCACAGTAGCTTTATTACATTGGGCAGGTCACTCACTGCCTCTACCTAACAGTTCCCACAGGCTCTTTTGAGGATTAAATGAAAATCCATGTAGAAAGGTTTTTTAATTTTTTGTCTTTATTTTTGCAAAGAATAAGATATACATGAGATGCGGGACATCATTTTTCTTTCTACTAATAACTTTGTGAGGCATAAAGATATTAATCTCCACTTCACAGTGAAAGAAACAGACATAGGAAGATATAGTGTAAGAAAGTATAAGTTAGGAGTTTTATTTCTGAACCAGCCACAGACTAGCTGAATGACTGTCTGGGACTTGATTTCTTTGGTAAAATGAGGGAATTGGATGAGATGATTTTAAGGTCTTGTTGAGGCCAGTGGCTCTGTGAACTGGGACTCAGTCATGTCAGTGGTAAGAGAGGCTTTGGAAAGACTCTTTGGAAGTGGATCCCTCCTGAGGTCAAGGCACCATGAAGCCAAAGGCATCAGCCATCAATCTGAGGCCTATACTGGGGGCCAGCATTCTTTAGCAGCCTCCAACTCCTGCAGATGAGATGGACATTAATACTAATTTTACTGGACTGAAGAAAGTTTGGGAGAATCCTAGCAGGGTAGCCAGTGCCTCTGGGGCATAAAAAGGTCCTAGAAAGCCAGGCAGGGTGGTAGGCACCTATAATCCCAGCACTTGGGAGACAGAGGCAGGAGGATATTGAGTTTGAGGACAGCCTGGCTACACAGTGAGACTCTGTTTCAAGAAAGGAGGAAGAAGAGGAGGGAGGAAGAAAGAGGGAGAGTAGGATCTATACCGGGCTGGGATCTAGCTCAGCTGGTAGAGCGCTCCTCTGCAGTCTCTGAGGTCCTGAGTTCGATTCCCAGAACCACAAAATGGGAGAAGGATGTGGCAACCCACTCCCAAGGCAATCCTGAAACAGTTAGCCATTGAAAACCCTATGAGGGTCACTATGGGTTGGACTCCTCAACGGCACCTAACAACAACAACAACACATAATGGTCCCGTGGGAATTTTTCTTTAAAAATATTTAGCCCACTAACTTAGGCCCCTCCTAATGATTCTCTACTAATACAACTTTCCATGATGATGGAAATGTTCAATAATTTACATAGACCAACATGGCAGCCACCCACCACATGTGACTAGTGAACACTTTAAAGTTGTCTTGTGCAACTAAGAAACTGAATTTTAACTTTAATCAATTTAAATTAACTTAAATTGTGGTTAGTGGAGAATGCAGCTATAAGCTGCCTCATATATTAGTTTTCTTGGAGGTACTTCAAATCCTACCTGCAGCTGTACCACTGTGTTGTCTGATTCTGTCAGATCTCAGAAGCTAAGCAGGCTTGGACCTGGTTAGTACTTGGATGGGAGACCACCTGGAAACACCAGGTGATGTTGGCTTGGGAAAAGGACCCAACAACTCACTCCCCCCAAACAACCAAACACTGAAAACCCTATGAATAGCAGAGAAGCACTAGCAATATTGTTTTGCCTGTCGTATCTAGGGTTGCTATGAGTCAGACACCAATTTGAGGGTACCTGACAACAACAACTTCAAATCCTAGAGGTCCTCAGGCCAACACATAATGCCTTCGTTCAGCCAGTATTTATTGACCTCCTCCTAGGTTCTGTGTTCTGTTTAGGTCTCTGTGCATTGTCTCAAAATAATGGTGAATAAGAGGTCCACAGACACTTCCTGCCCAAAGGGCACTTTTCAGCTAGATTGATTTCTGAAGACCTCACAAAATCTTAAAGTGGCTCACTACACTGCTCTTAGGAAAAGGTGGGTGAGGACATGTGGTAATGCTACACTAAGCATGAAGACACTGCTTTCTCATTTCTTTATATTTACTGTTAGAGAGGCTGGGGGCGGGGGAGTTTAAAAAGAAATACCTGAATGGTTAGTATTCATTACTTTCAAGAAAAGCAGTGAATCCCAGATATGGGAATTACCTGTTCCTAATTCCCTCTTGCATAATCTTAAATTTACTTAAAAGAAAAAGTTAGTAGGACCTGCACTCTTAAGCTAAGGAAAAGTAAATGGTATCTAATTACAGCAACAGTCATAAAAATGTGCAAATGGATCTCCAGCTGCAAACAGTGGGCAAGGGAACATTTATACCAATTAGTTGTGAAATGATCAGGTTTTCTAGAAAGTACTTCTTGTACAAGTAAGGCTGATTGCATTCTTTATCCCTGCAACTCAACTCTTAGCTCAGAGTTTCTTAGTGGCTTTAATAGGATTTGATGAGTAAAGCCCCATTTGGTTTTCCTTGGGAAGCTACAGTTGGAGATATTTTAATCTACATCATAAATCTAATACCAACAACATAATTTCTAAGAAACATGAAAGTGGCTTAATGTTCTCCTTATTTCCAATATTGTTCCTCCTAATTTTCTTCTTGTGAATTCTCCCCTATCCTAATCACCTCTTCCTACCTTACAGGGCTTTAGAGTGATGCAAAAAAACCACAAAACAAATTATTCAGAATATTGTTTTATGTTCTTATTTGAACTTGCATTTACATTTGTCTGAACATCAAGGACAGTGACATCATGCTTTGCAATGCAGTTTTCAAGCTAATTCTCTCCAGTGTACTAATATTATCACAGGAGGCTGTCATCAAGCAAAGCCACCTGATTTTGCTCAGCATCCCAATGAGATGGTACATAGATGACTCCAGTAAGGTGATCTGATTTTCTAGCTTCAAAATGCCTCTTCTGTCCAAAGTCAGACTATTGATTTTTAGAGCTAATGAATGACTCTTCGATATTTACACACACACATGCACACCTGCACACACGCACACACACATACACACATACTTTTGGCCTCTGTATTGAGAAGATAAATTTATAGTGGTCAGAAAACAAAATAATTCAAAATCTAGTTACAAAATATACACATTGCACTTAGAGACTATTATCTTCCAAAAAAGGTCAAATATCAAATGTTATGCTGGTCACAGGTTGCGTGAAAATATTATGAAAACTTTGGTGATACACTTACTGACAAATATGCTAACTTTGAGCAACTTTGGAGTCCTTATTCATATTCAGAAAGACTAAATGAAATAGTCACACACCATTTTATGGCCAGAAGGGTTTGAAAAGGAAAGCAGTCACAAAGATGTTAAACTTTGTGGAAACCACAAAATGAACTTTTTAAAAATTCTACCTTTCAAATGCCTGCAGCTGTAGCACTGTGGCATCTGATCCTGTCAGATCTCAGAAGCTAAGTAGGGTCAGGTCTGGTTAGCACTTCGATGGGAGACCACCTGGGAACACTAGACTGCAGGCTTGGGAGAAGGACCCGGCAACCCACTCCCAAAAATGAGTCTGTCATTGAAAACCTATGAATAGCAAAGAAGCACTGACAATAGTGTTTTACCTGTTGCTTGTAGGGTTGCTGTGAGTCCAACACCAACTCCATGGCACCTAACAACAACCTTTCAAGTGGAACAGTTGCTCCTAGAAGTCAGATGATGTTTGAATTGTAGATTTTATGGGTTTGGTAAAGTTTTGTTCTGCTGGCCTTGCAAGGTGATGCAAATAAATGTGATTTTTTTTTTTTTTAAGAAAGAAGAGGAAGAAGATACAGCCATTTCAGGCAGGATGGAGAAAATTAATTACGGTAAAAAAGCCACTCTGAAAGTTTCCCCTTCCACGTTTCAGGTGCTGTGACCTAGTTGTTCGAGTTGGAAAACCCACAGCTACAAAATTCATTTCTTTGATATTCAAGCTTGTACTGATGTATTATTGTCACCATCATCATAATCATCATCATGCTCATCATCACCATTACCATCACCACAATTTCTCTTTATTGAAAAGTTTTATTTGCTAGGAATTATGGTAGGAATTTTACAGGTCTTTTAGCCCACCTAGTGGATGAGAGAAGCCTGGGTCCCAGATGCAAAGTGCCTAGCCTCAGGTCACACTGCTGGGGAGAGGATACCACATGATCAGAACCCAAGCTTGCCCCACCCTAAATGGTACCCTTTTTCCTATACAACAGTGACATAGACTACAATTTGAGGAGATTATGTTCCTTTCCCCAAAGGAAACATTACCACTTCTCCTGCATGCTACCAGTAAAACAACAAAAGAAGATTGCTAAACTGCAGAATTTATTGTTAGGTTTTGGGCATCTTATTGAAAATGTGGGGCTAGGATTTAGCTCAGTTGGTAGAGCACTGCGCTGCAGTCTCTGACGTCCCGAGTTCAATTCCCAGCACCACAAAAATTGGCGAAGGACCTGGCAATCCACTCCCAAGGCAATCCCGAAAATGTCAGCCATTGAAAACCCTATGAGGGCCGCTATGAGTCGGTATTGAGTCGGATACCGACTCGACGGCACCTAACAACAACAACAACATTTGGGCTGGGATTTAGCTCAGTGGGTAGAGCGCTGCGCTGCAGTTTCTGAGGCCCCGAGTTCAATTCCCAGCACCGCAAAAATGGGAGAAGGGCCTGGCAATCCACTCCCAAGGCAATCCCGAAGCACTCAGCCATTGAAAACCCTATGAGGGTCGCTATGAGTCAGATACTGACTTGACGGCACCTAACAACAACAACAATTAAAAATGTGGGGCTAGGATTTAGCTCAGTTGGTAGAGCGCTGCGCTGCAGTCTCTGAGGTCCCGAGTTCAATTCCCAGCACCGCAAAAATGGGAGAAGGACCTGGCAATCCACTCCCAAGGCAATCCCGAAACAGTCAGCCATTGAAAACCCTATGAGGGCCGCTATGAGTCGGATACAGACTCGACGGCATCTAACAACAACAACAATAATTAAAAATGTCCCAGGTTATTCTTTAAAGATGAATTATAAACATATGATGGTATTTGTCCTCAGTTGCTGCACACAGCAGTAAAAACACACCATATGGAAGAGTATCTCACTCTGGGTCCTAATCTCTAAAGAGCATCACTATCCTTGGCAATGCCCAAGCAGAAACTGCTTGAAGTAGTTCTGATATGGCATTTAGGGGGTAGTTCTAGGGCTCAAGTGCCATATTTTTTTATCCTTGCTTCAAGGATTATCTGTGATATCAGGCAGCCAGCGACTAAGCTCACGGTAGGCTGCAGGTGGGCATGAATGTTGGGAGCCCCTGTGAATTTAGTTAAGAGCATGTTCTTAAGAACTTGGATGGGCATCAACAAGGTATTGACTCTTTCTAGCTTCAATGCTTGGTTGAGGCTATAGTTGTCTCTCTGTCTCCTCCTCTCTATCCATGCCAGTGCTTTGTCCATTAGCCAGTGAAACCTGCAAAGTCTTCTCCATTTCTAGGGAGCTGCATGCACCTGCTGGCTGCGTCTGCAAAGGCAAGTGCTCTTGGAATTACAGGTTTCACAGGTGTGGATAATGAGTCAATGTGCTCCTCGGCTGACTTCATGAAGCTGGTGGGGTTCACACAGAGTTGATCACAACAAGAGGGTTAGGGCTACAAGAAGTCGGGCTAAGGACCTTAAAGACAAGGGAGGTATGTGGCACCTGAGATGGGTACAATGCACTATTTTACTATTGACCCAGCAATTCTAGAAGAAGGACTATTAGTTATCTTTGGTCCTCCTCTTTCTTCTAATACCTAGTCCCTCAGCAAGGACTGTCAATTCTATCTTCAAATGATATTTCAAATCTCTATGCTCCTCTTCATCTCTACTGCCATCAACCATTATTTTTCATCTGGTACACTGGAATTGTCACGTAACTAGCCTCCCTGTTTTCAAGTCTTCTCCTGGCATGTAGGGTCCCCAAGACCAGCCTTGGGTTAGGTGACTTACTTGGAGGACTTCAGGATTCAGCATATGTTGTACTCATGGATATGATTTATTACAATAAAAGCACGCACAACAAAATCAGTCAAGGGAAAAGGTGACTGGGGAGAAGTCTGGAATAAGGAACAATCTCCCAAGAGTCCTCCCTCAGTGGAATCACCAGGACATGCTTAATTCCTTCATTATAAAATTTTAACAGTTGGAAGTACTGTCTTACAAGGGAAGCACATTAGAGTTCTTGCATCCAAGAATTTATTGAGGGCTACTTACATAGGTACCCTCTGCCTGGCACATACCAAAATTCCAGATTCCCAGAAGGAAAAAAGGTGTTCAGTATAAACAATTATTGTTTATACAAATCCTTAAAAAAATCCTTATCATTTAGGTAATGTTAAGTACAGTCCTGAAGTCTTAAGTTCCCAGGTGGCAGCTGAGGGTCCCCCTGGCAAGCAAGCCTTTTGAAATACAGCAGTCTCAGGCTTGCTATGTTAACACCCCGCCAACCCATGTTCCACACAGGACCTAAGTGATCTTAAAATCTAAAAATTTACAGCTGGGTACAGTGGTGAATGCCTGTAATGCCAGTGACTTGGGAGGTAGAGGCAGAAGGTTCACAAGTTTGAGGCCAGAAGCAGCCTACATAACTTAGTGAGATGCTAATTCAAGATAAAAAATTAAGATGCACTGGGGTTCAGCCCAGTGGTAGAGCATATGCAAAGTACATGGGAGGCCCTGGGTTCAGCTCCCCAGTACTGAAAAAAAAAAGAAAAGAAAAGAAAAATTACATAACTATTCTGCTTAAAATGTTGAAATGTTTCCTATTACTCTTAGAATAAAATCTGCCCTCATTGCTCCCCACCTGCTCTTCCTTCATTCTCTCACTTGTTACCCTTCAGTGCCTTTTCTGGTCCTTGACTATGCAAAGCCTTTGCCCAACCTTGCCACTTGCCTGCCTCTGCCTAGAATTCCCTTTCCTCCTCTCTTAGGGTACCTGGTTATTTCTCCTCCATCAGGTCTCCTCAGAGGCACTGTCCCTGTTAACATGCTCTGTTCTCTCTCCAACAGCTATGCATCACCCTGTTTGCTTCCTCTGGAGGATAATCAAAAGCCACGTGTGTTTTTAGTGCACAATTATCTCTCTCCCCTCCACACCTATGTGATACCCATGGCGGTGGGGACCTAGCCTCTCTTCTTCACCTTTGACACCTGGAGCACAGAAGAGTGCCTAGCCAAAACTTGAATGGATTTATGAATACATGAGCACATAAATGAAGACCAAGTACCTGCAAAGGGTAGTGACAGATGCAGACAATGCAGATAGACGGAATGCTAGAAACATCCTGAGGATCTACTTGTCTTTATTGGCCCTTGAGTCTTTGGACAAATTTCCTCTGTGCTCAGCTTGACCCCTGCCTGGAAACTGACCACATATCTGCCCTCAGGCCTCCCCTGTAGCTGCTATTTCCTGCCCAGGCCTATTTACCCATGGGTTCTCTACATCCTGCTGCTCCTTCTTCATACAGTGAACTCAGCTTCTCATTCTGGATTGAGTCTCTGTGCTCTCCTGCTGTGTTCCATGTAAAAAAATCAATTCTGCTTGATCTTGCAGTGGTCATACATCCCTAGGTCTTGTGTACCATAACCACAAGGCACTGTCAGGGCCAGCAACAGCCTTTCTGCAGCACCCAGCCTGATATCGCCACCATGCTCCTCCTGAGCTATCTCAATCCCTTATCTCATCTGCTTTCTCCTCCACATCCAAGATCACATATAACTCTTGGCAGGCTGAGGAGGCGAAAGAATGGAAGCAGAGGAGAGTAGGGGGCAGAATCAGTAGCAGCTACTGTGTCCACATAGAGAATATGTGGACTGCATTGGTCTATGTGGGGTTTGTCACTGTTTTGTAGATCTTTTATTTTTTACTAGGAATTTTAATGTACAACTTAATGAGTCTCACTATGATGTCATCATACATGCATTTCATTGTACATTGCTCATGTTTCACCTACCCCCTTACTCTCTCATGACTCCCTTGCTCCTCACCAATGGTCCCCCTACTTTCATGCCTTATGTGTGTGTACATTTCTCTATATAAATACATCCTGACTTTGCCTTGTGAGCAATGTATATAGTATTTCCTTTCCTTTCTCCAATTACCCTTTCTTCTTGTCCCTCTCCCTTTATTTTAGTCTGTTTTCTTTCCCAACACAGGTCTTTTCTGCTTTCATGATCTATATGTTTTAATATTGAATATATATTGAAGTCTAACATCCAAATGTCAAAAAAAGTGAGATGTTTATCTTTATGGGTCTGCTTTATTTTGCATAGAGTAATGATCTCTAGTTCCACCTATTTTCCATCAAATGTCCTAAATTTGTCTTTCTTTACGGCTGAGTAAAACTCCACAGTGTGTGTGTGCATGTATACAGATACACACACACACACACACACACACACACACACACACACACACACGCAGCCCTAGTACTGTGGCCTCCAATCCCTTCAGATCTCAGAAGCCAAGCAGGGTCAGGCCTGGTTAGTACTTAGATGGGAGACCACCAGGGAACACCAGATACTGTAGGCTTGGGAGAAGGACCTGGCAACCCCCTCCCAAAAATCAATCCGCCATTGAAAACCCTATGAATAGCAGAGAAGCACTGACAATAGTGTTTCGGCTATTGTATGTAGGGTCACTATGAGTCAGATACTGACTTGACAGCACCTAACAACAACAACATATCTATCTATTTATCTATCTATCTATCTGTCTGTCTATCTATCTATGTGTGTGTGTGTGTATCTTGATACGACCTGACTCAATAGCACCTAACAACAAACATATATAAAGAAACTGTGAGATATACAAAAATACACACAGACACACACATATATTTCACAACTTCCTTATCCACTTGTCTGTTGATAGACACCTAGGTTGATTCCATATCTTGGCTACTGTGAATAATGCAGCAATGAACATGGATGAGCAGGAACCTCTGTGGTATATTGAGTTGTATTCTTTTGGATATGGGTCAGTAGAGCTGCAAGGGACTTTGGAGACCACTGGGTCCAACCTCATCTTACTGACAAGAAATCTGAGTGCTAGGAGATGCTGGAAGGAAGGAGGAGGAGGATTTTTTGAGGGTTTATCCTCTGCTTCCCATGCACAAGCCTCACAGCCAGTGAGTGGTGATGTGGGGACTACAGAGCCCTTGAAGGAGCAGTTGTTTCCCACTCGAGCTCCACATGCACTCACATCTTCCTGTCATGCTAGGAAAGGACCTGACATTCAAGATATATTGTAAAGATATTTAGAATTCTCATCTTTAAACGTAAGTGGACTTTCCTTCTGTATTACCCTATACATGTTTATTGTAAGAAAGTATCTAAAATATAAAATTTACTATTTTTACAACTTTCAGGTATAACACAATTCCATGATATGCAGCACATTTCTTTTGTTGCACAACCACCACCACCATCCATCTAATATATTAAGTGAATGTTCTCTAAAATAAGACAGAAGATAGCCAACACAAAACAAAAAAGACTTTGAATGAAAACACAGATAGAAAATAAGCTTTGAAAATTGCATTTCATCTAATAAAATCTTTTACACAAATTAGGTTCTTTGTGGCACACTCTTCATTAGTCTCCTCTCCTTAAAACCCGATTTATAAGAATGCTGGTCCCTAGGTGAAGAGGGAGCTTTGTTGTTTTTCTAGTTCTAAACTAGTTGTAACCACTTATAAAAATATTATGCAGTCCAGGACACCACAACCTTCCATGTGTCCTTCATAAAAGGACAGGTCAAATAGTATTTCTTGGAAAGACAGGCACTGCATCTAGATGGAGCTGTCTCCATTACTCCAGTTTGTTCCTAAGCAGGGTTTCAAAGTTTTGGCACAGAAAACAAAGAACATCCCTTAGCTATTCAGCATTTAGTTCAATTCCACAATATATTTAGCAAGATGACCATTTTTTCTTTCCTTTCTTGGTTTAATGACCTCAAATGTACCAACATCCTGGCTTACCTAATCCCCTTACAAGTTCTATCAAGTGCCAGGACAGAATCAGACTGCCCTGCAGGCAGTGAGATCATTCACTAAGAATTCATTTTTGTTCCCAAAATTAAGAGTGCCAGAACGTTTAACACAATCTATCATATAGCCAGAAAATTAGCCTAGCATTCTCAATAATTTTTTGACCTTTCTCCTATCATAGATCCTTTCAAAATCTGATTCTTCTGAAAAAAGACACACTCACCCCCCATTCCCCTTTCCACATGACATTCAAGGGTTCAAGGACCTTTTCAAACCTATCTAGGGGTCTCCTAAAAACCCACAAACCCCAGGTTAAAATATCTTGTAAAAGACCTTCAACAAGAGTTCACTTTGTTCCCAAGCCTCCACCCTGGACTCCAGTCCCTGAAGCATCTTGGGTGACTTCCTATGGAACTACTTACCTCTGCATAAGAAATGTCTTCTCTGATTTCAGCTTCGGGAACATTGCTATCTGCCTATGGTCAAACCTACTGTTCACAAGGCTGGCCAAGTCAGCAGGCCACCCTGGGAACATTCATTTCTTGTGCCAGTCTCAGATGTGTTTGCCTGACCCTGTAGTTCTTAGGCTTTGCTCTTCTATTTCCCATCTTGGACCTGGTTGGTGCCCCCATGTTCTTATTCTTGTTACTTGCTTTGTTGGTTCTTTCTGACATTCTCATTATTTAAAAATATTAAACTTGATTTTTTAACCCTAAAAGCAACAACCTTCTTTTTGTATTTAATTCTTTTGCTTTTTCTCTAAACACGTCCTTCACCTTCATATCTTTGCTCCTTAGGAATAATCTACCTGCCCACTCTAAGCAGCAGATCTGTCCATTCTCTGTTTAGCCTGGGCCAGGGTTTCCCCTCCAGAAGAAATCTGGTGAATCAAAGCGACCTGGGGGACCAACCCAGTGTACTAGCTAAATAACCTCTATGTAAACAAACCTTTGATTTCCTGATATGGGGAAAAAAAAGGAGCAGTCATAACAGCTTGTAGGATATATGCACAGTTCCTGACACACAGAGGTGCTCAGTAAACTAGACTTCCAATTTCCTTCCCTCTGCCTTTTCACACAGAAGACTTGGCATGCACTGCATTTCAGAACCAACTACTGTTGCTAAGGTAGCCACCACTGTCTATGTCCAGAGTCTTAGGTTTGTTGAGATATAATTCATATATCATAAAATTTTACACCTTTGGAGTATACAGTGGTTTTTAGTAAATTCAGAGGTGTGCCAACATCACTGCTAACAACATCAGAACATTTCCATAACCCCCAAAGAAATCCCATACACATTAGCTACTTTTCTTTGGCTCCGTCCTCCAACCTTTGGCAAATAGTAATCTATTTTCTGTCTCTATGGATTTGCCCATTCTGTACATTTCACACAAATGGAATCACACACTAATTAGCCTTTTTTGTCTGGCTTACTTTCATCTACCATGATGTTTTCAAGCTTCACCCAGGATACAGAATGTATCAATACTTCACTTCTTTGCATGTCTGAAAAATAATCCACTGTATGCATGTTATAGTTTGGATCTGGAGTGTTCCTTAAAGGTTCATTTGTTGAAGGTCTGGTCTCCCATGCAGCAGTGTTCAGAAGGGACTGGATCACAATGGCTCTAACCTCATCAGTGGATTAACACACTGAAGGATTCATAGCTGAATGGACTGTTGGGGGTTGGCAGAAACTATAGGAGTGAGGCCTCATTGGAGGAAGTAGGTCACTGGGACCATGACCTTAGGAGTTATGTCTTGTCCCCAGCCCCTTCCTCTCTATTTTTACTTCCTGGCCACCATGACTGAGAAACTTTCCTCCACTAAGCCCTTCAACCATGCCTCACCATAGGCCTAGAAGTGACAGAGCCAAGTGATCATGGGACTGAAACTTCTGAAATTATGAGCCAAAATACATCTTTAAGTTTTTTGTCACAGTGACAGAAAGCTAATCCAATGCATTACCACATTGTTTATGCATTTATCAATTGATGAACACTTGTGTTTTTTTCTACATTTTGCCTATTATCAATAAGGTTGCTACAAGCATTTATTTATAGTTATATATATTTGGATGCTTTAAAAAATTCTCTTGGATATATGTATTGGAGTACAACTGCTGGTTTGTAAAGGTTAATTTGCTGTGGTAGCTTGGCTAGGCCACAGTCTCCAGGTCAAATACATGGATGTTGCTGAGAAGATATTTTTTCAATGAGCTTAACATTTATGTCAGTAGTTTTTAAGTGAAGCAGACTACCCTCCACTACATAGGTGGGCCTCATTCGATCAGTTGAAGGACTCAAAGGAAAAAGGCTGCCCTTTTCTGAGGAAGAGGGAATTCTGGCAGCAGATAGCCTTTGGACTCAAACTCCTACATCAACTCTTCTCTGAATCTCTAGTCTGTTGGCCTACCCTGCAGATTTTGGAATTGCTACCTTCCAAAATCATGTGAGTCAATTCCTTAAAATAAAGTATTTACTTCCCCATTTCTTTATACACACACACCCAGTCACCCACCTACCCACACACCCTATTGGTTCTGTTTTCTTGGGAGAACCCTGATGAATACGCTGGGACATATGGTGATACTATGTTTAACATTTTGAGTAACTTCTACACTGTTTTCCAAAATGACTGTACCATCTTACAATCCATTCAGCAACATATAAGTGTTCCAGAGTCTCCACATTCTTACCAACAGCCATTACTATTTGTGTTTTAGACTGTAGGCATTCTAATAGGAGTAAAGTGGTATGCCACTGATGTTTTAATTGTATTTTCCTAATGACTAGTGATGTTGAGCCTGCAGCCACACCACCCTGGCATCCAACCCTGTCCAATCTCAGAAGCTAACCAGGCTTGGGCTTGGTTAGTACTTGGAAGGGAGACCACCTGGGAACATTGAGGTACTGTATGCTTGAGAGAAGGACCTAAAAACCCACTCCCAAAAGACAATCAGCCATGGAAAACCCTATGAATAGCAGAGAAACACTGACAATAGTGCCAGGTATGGCACCATGTTGGGTAGTGTTCCATCTATTGTACATAGGATCTCTATGAGTTGGACCTGACTTGATGGCACCTAACAACAACAGTGACAATGACATTGGGCTTCTTTTTCATGAACTTATTGGCTTTGTATATCTTTTTTTTGGGAGAAATGCTTATTTTAATACTTTGCCCATTATTTAATTGAGTTGTCTTTTGGGTATTGAATTGTAAGAATTCTTTATATATTCTGGATACAAACTCTTTATCAGAAATATGAATTGCAAATACTTTATCCTTTATCCAACTCTGTAGGTTGTCTTTTCACTTTCTTAATGGCTTTCTTTAAGCACAGAAATTTAAAATTTTGATGAAGTCCCATTTATCTATGATTTTTACTTTGTCTCCTGTCATATTACCATTTCTTTTGGTGTCATATCTAGGAAACCACTAATTAGTGTATGAAGATTTATTATTGTATGTTTTTTTAAGGGCCTTAGAGTTTTTGTACATACATTTATGACCCATTTTGAGTTGATTTTTGTATATGGTATAAGGTAGGACTGTATTGTCTTCATTACTATAGCTTTGCTGTAATGATCTAAAATAAAGAATTGTGAGTCTTCCACCTTTGTTACTATTTTTTTAGATTGCTTTAGCTATTCTGGGTCTTTTGCATTTCTGTATGAATTTTAAAACCAGCCTATGAATTTCTGCAAAAAAGCTAGCTGAAATTTTGATAGGGATGGTATTAAATATGCACAGTTTGAGTAGTATTGCCATCTTAACAAGTCTTCCGATTTATGAATAGTGGATGTCTTCCATTTATTTAGGTTTTCATTTCTTTCCATCATGTTCTACAGTTTTCAGAATTAAAGTCTTAGACTACTTTTCTTAAATTCACTCTAGAGTATTTCATTTTCTTTGATGCTATTATAAATGGAATTTTTTTCTTAACTTCATTTTCAGAGTGTTTCATTGTTAGTGTATAGAAATAAAATTAACATTTATCCTGTAAACTTGTTGATCTTGCTTATTAGCTCAAATAACTTTTTGTATGCTTAGGATTGGTTCTTTTCTTTTGAGAAGGGGTGTTGGAGTCTTAGGTATTCTAAAGCACAGGAAGAACCTGATACATTAGCTCAGGACCTAAATTGCACTGTAAGTACCCTCTCACTCAACACTGAGTGATGCTCCTGCTGTGTGTCATAGTGTTGGCAATGTCCCTAGTCTCACTGAAAGCTGCTGTAACGATTTGAGAGGTAAGTTCCTGCACTCCAGGGTCCATAGTTGTAGGGTATGAATCTGACAGCTCATAGCCCTCTTAAGTCTAACTATATGGGGATCATTAGATGAGAATGCCATAGGGTCTGGTCTCCCCATTCTCAAGGGAAGAGAATTTAAAGGTTTACTTTTACTGGAAACCATATCCTAGCTGACCTCTGAGTGAACCTTTATAAGAAGTCCTAGGGACTTCTCATAGATTTCCATGTAGATACCTCTGCTAACCTATTGCCTCTCTTTCCAGCTCAGGACAAACTCCCAACACACATTACTTTGAGGGACAGTGGTGGTTATTTTCACAAAAACCAAATTTGATGGCAGTTAAATTATTTCTTATTAGACTATATTTTGCTTCAAGTTTAAAACCTGACTTCTAGCCAGCCAGCTTGTAGAGGCCTACTTTGCATCTTGATCTGTGAGTCACTCATTTGAGTGTGCTTTTGCCGAGAATACCCAGGCATATGAAAGGATCAAAATATCACACTTTGATTGACTCAGAAAGTTATTTTCTACCACCACACAGTCTGAGAGCTTCTATGCTGCATCTAACTGGGGATGAGTAGGAGCAGAGTGAGCCAGGAGCCAATACTCTCCCCTCAAGCACCAAGTTCCTAGGGAGTAAAAACCTCTGCCATCCATGGCAAAGTTGTGTCTACAGGATGCGCGTCTGAATGTAACCTGCATATCCGAGTCATCTTTTGAAGGGATCCTGGTATTTCAGTTTGACAAAAATCGAGAAACATTTTAGAAAGAAAATCGGATTTGTGTGTAAATGAAGAATATTCCTGAAAAGAAACTCTGTTGCGAAACTGAAATCTGGAGACCGCGGTGGTGCTAAGTTGAGTCATCAGTTCCCTTTACACCCTAATAATCGTCAGCACTTTGATCACAATGACTGCTCTGGGTGATGCTTTTTTGTTTGCTTTTTTTTCAGTACTTCCTTGTGTAAACAGGTTGTCTCACTACCGTCTTGCAAACATGTTTACATTTGGGGATCATAGGGAACATCTGTTAGAAACAGATTTCACACTTTTCTGTCAACTTAGGGAAATCTGAGTCAGATTTCTTGGCAATATTTTTTTTTAAAAAAGCTCTTGGATAGTTAAATGAAGTTCTCTTGGAAGGGGCCTTGATGGGATACTTTGATTGCTCTTCATATACTTTTTAAAATCTGTCCAGAAAAAATCCAGTCAAAGCAGTAAGAGACAGGCATTAATTATTCTCCCTTTTTCTAGATATGGACAAGGAGATACAGAGAGGTCAGGTGGCATGGCAGTGATGGAGAAAGTAGCAGAGGGGATGATATACACCCCAGGCTTTTGGATTTACACATGAACCCTTCAATAGCATCCACAAAATCCTCAGGTGTTAGGGGTCTTCTGATACTACTTCCAGAAAAAGTCATAATTTCTTAACACTTTGCTGGAAAGACTACTTATTTTGGAGGGCAAAGGAGGCATTGGGTGACAGACCCTAAAACCTAGCAGTTTCTTTGTCCAGGTCTCAAATGAACAGATCTACGAATGTGTGGAGAGATGGGTATGCAGAAGAGAACAGGAGCAAAGGTTGAAGGAGATGCTAGATGAAGAGGACTTTAGGCAAGGCACTATCAACATGGCAGCACGCAGCCTTCTCATGTCAGGTCCCCAGCACAACGCCCGACCTGCAGGATGTGTCACCTCGCTCTAGGCCTCATAGTAGCAAGAGCAGTGTCTCTGTGAAGAGAAATAACTGCTGTTGTGAGGGAAGAGGAGATCCGGCAGACTCCATGTAAATATCCCACAGGTAGCCCAGCTCTGAGACCTGTGGAAGCAGGGATCTGCTTTTCTTTAGCCAGGCCAAGGAACCCTTGTCCCTCACCTTGCGTTGAATTCATGATCTCTCCCTTCAGTGGCCCAAAATTTTCCACTCAAATGGTTCTAACCATTATTCCAAAGTCAATGGAAGCCTTTCCCTGGGTCCTTCCTCTAGGGGGTGGGCTATGCCACCTTAGGGGTGAACAAACAGCCACGAACAGCTGTTATCAGTGATGTGGCTGTAGCCCAGTCATGTGTGCTGGGGAGTCCTTATGCATATGTCAAGGTCCCTCCAGGGCAGGTGAATGAGGGAACGGGAGGACAAAGAACAGGAAAGAAGGAATATTGTGCATACTAGGTCCTCAACACTTCTGGGTTCCTGGTTGGAACTCCAAAGATACATGTAAACCTGATCTTCCAAAAAGTCATCACACCAAAGCAGAAGGACCACCAACATACTTTATGTAACCGGTTTGTTAGGTTGATTTGTAACATTTTAATATTGAAACACATGCCCTCTTGTCCTCAGCCCTACAAATGTCAGAGCCAAATCTGTCCAGAGGCCATGCAAATGAGGGCTGGGCAGTGTGCAGATGTAGGTGGGCACCAATGGACTATGCACACCAGGCTGCAGATACTGACCTCCCAAGTGAGCAAGAGGAGGGAAGGGGCTCTCAGAATATCAAGGGGGTTACCCACCAAAGCCCCCTTCATCATTATTTTGGGACGACTATGCTGAATAGAGCTTAGCCAATCCTTTTCCTGTTTGGCTGTGCTCCAGGCAATTATAGCAGGTTTTTGCTACGGGTGAACTAAGCAAACCTTAATCTTAAAAAGAATCACCTAACACTTTCATCTTGTGTGGTTTCATTTTTCCATATATACTTCGCTAACATATTTATCAGCAGCTTCTTGATGGGACCAGTGGGAACTGAACACACAGCAGTTATACATGATGAGCAAGGACCAAAACATGGGCAGGAAAATAAACACACCAGTGAATGTTAGGCTGAGCTGTAAGAAATAATGAAGTTGCTGTACATCAAATGTATAAATGATTCATTTTTAAAGACCCACATGTTACACCCACTTTCTGGAGTTTCCCAAAGTAATTTAAAACCATTTATTTGATGTTGCTTCCTGTTTTTCAACCCTTTTCTCTATTTGTGGGGGTGGAATTTCTACTGTTACTGCTGAATGAAAAGAAAAAAATGAAGGAAAGGGCAATTTTCCTTGGCTTTTGTCATAAAAATCTGCATTAAAAGGTCCAATTTTTAGAACTTAAATTCCAAAATTTGGATTCTAGACTTCAAAGTAATTATTTACACCTTATCCCACATTATAACCATATATGACACAAGCATTTTCTCTTGGAGTGAATGAACCTCTTGCATCAACTTTGTGCTTCCTGTTCACCCTAGCTCCCCACTAAAACAACTGATTTTCAGAAGAGGGAGAAGAAAACTGAGGGCAGAGGCTCTTTGGCCTGGTTTATATTCAATACATTCCCCTTTGCTTCCTTAAGACAACCAGCCAGAACAATATCTCTTCATATTTTGAAGCTCAGGTTAAAAAAAAGTCTAGACATCAAAAATATTTAGACCACAAAATCATCTTTAGGTAGCAAAAGCAAGTCTGGCACCAAGATCCCAGGGAGTATAAAACTTCAGTGCGCTGTGGCAAAGTGTGTCCACAGTGGCCACATCTTCTTATTTGGGTTCCATAGCTCATTATTTTAATCAAGTATACAGCTAATGAAAAGCAAACCTGTACTTTACAAAAAGTAAATCCCACTGTAGAGTGAGAGGCATTTTTGGGTTTGGCTAGTACAATCTCCATAGAAGGCTTGACCACCAAGTGGTTGATTCTTAATAAATACCTTGAATAAGAAGAAAGGTACCCCCTCCCAGGCAGCCAAGTACATCTTGGATACACACAATATCATTGCATAACTCGTTATAGAGTTCTCTCTGGGGCACATCTGCCTTCTCATAGTCTGCAAACACTGGTCTTCCCTCCGGGGCAGCTAGAGTCAGGGCGGCACCTGCACATTTGTTAGTGAGCAAGAAGAGTGGCATGGTTTTTCTATACCCAAATCTTTTCTTTGGGTAATTGTTCCCAATTCCCTCAAATGTCACTTGGGATCTGGTTTAAAGTTCTCTCACCATCACTGTCTTGGGTACTATCCTTCAGAAAAAATTTAAGGTCTAAATTAAACAAATAACCATTTCAATTTGATACCATACCATAGCCAATAATATACCTGCCAATATTTACATCAAAATATGATCTCAAATACAGATTAATGTCAGCAGCCAGGAGCAGCGGAACTATCCATCACCTCCTTAGTACCACAGCCAAGACCACAATTTCATTAACATTTTGGGCAGCTCCATCACAACACTGACTAGGACTGTGCTTATAGAAAAGAAACCCTCCAAAGTCTTGGCATATATTTCTATTGCATTTTATTTCCCATTTTCTGTATATGTGAATTTTTTTCCTTTTTGTAAGGAGGATACAACTGTAGGTCTTGTACTTATTTTATTATTAAATGTCAACTCGCTCAAGTCTAGTCCCTTTTTATTCTTTCTTTCTTCTGTTTATCCACTCACTAGCAAAGGAGGACATGAAAGGGAATTGTGCTCAAAGGATTTTTTTTTCCTTTGAAATCATGAAATTGTACTAGGCTTACAAAGCAGTGAGCTGCCAGGGTGAAAACTAACCCAGTAAACAATACCCCTTAGGAATTAGCTCAGTGTGTATGCTGTGTGGAATCCTGCTCAGTAAATTCCGAGAGGAAACTCTGAATAAATATTTACCATATTTATTTATTTCTCCTGCTGAGAACTATCTAAGACAAGAGGATGTTTAATGATGAAATAGATTTCAGGATTTTTGATTTACAGAGCGTCCCGCCCATGGGGTATGAGGACTGATACAAGTTCCAGCCTCATAATGAAACCAGACACAGTTTACTTCCTTTTTTCTTAAACCACCCCCTCACCTGGGGGATATCTTGAGATGACACAGAGTCAGTCATGTATCACGAACTTGAGATACTGAAGGGAATGATTGGTACTCATAATTATTAACAATAATAATATTTAAAATATTCTACAGGGAAGATGCCTGCAGTCATAGCCCTGTGGCATCCTATCCCATCAGATCTCGGAAGCTAAGCAGGGTCGGGCCTGGTTAGTACCTGGATGGGAGACCGCCTGGGAAAACCAGAAGCTGTAGGCTTGGGAGAAGGACCTGGCAACTCCCTCCCAAAAATCAATCTGCCATTGAAAACCCTATGAACAGCAGAGAAGCAATGACAATAGTGTTTCCCCTGTTGTACAGAGGGTTTCTATGAGTCGGATACCAACTCGACGGCACCTAACAACAACAATAACAACAACAGGGAAGATGGACAAACTTTCTTAGGACAGAATATAACCCTGTTAAGCCTCCACACTGAAGCTGCTAGCTTTTATAGTCTCCAGAGGAGAATGGAGACCTTATAACTCCAGAGCCATTTCCTCCAATCCACATAACAAAAAGAGGTCAGGAAGCATCCATTTAGAGTGGGCTACACTTCCATGACTTATTGCTGAAAATGAGCAATGGCAGGAATCACAAGGCACTTTTTGTGTTAATCTCCTTTGCCCTGAAGGTTTCTGGGAAACATTCTGACTATTGGATCAGATGCAGGAGGCCAAAGCACAAGCTAATCACCAGGTGGACTCTGCTTACTGTAGCCCAGAGGAAAAGAACCAAAGCAGTGGACAATATCTATCATTGCTCCAGGCTCAAGCAAGTGAACCAATCAACCAAGCCACCTAGAACCTAGGCTCTGCCTATAGTTTGACTATGGCTTGTACCCTCTGAAGCTCATGGTGAAATTTAATCCCTGTTAATGTTAATAGATATTAAGAGGTGTGATCAAGTCGGACCTTTAATTGGTGATTATTCTCTGTCTTCATGATGGATTAATCTATCAGTGTGATAAATGGGCTATATTGGCAGTAAGACTGCTACAAAAGCCATTTTGGTGATGTCTCTCACACTCCATCTCATCATGTGATGCCCTGTGCCATCCCAGGATTGCCAGAAAGTAAGGTATCACCAGATGTGTTCCTTGACCTTGGTCTAGAACCATGAGCCAAAATAAACTTTTCTCTATAACTTACCCAGTTTGCAACATTGTGTTATGAGCAGCAGAATATGGACTCTTGTCTTGGAGACTCCCAGAACTTTTAGCTGTTTTCTACTGCCAGCTTTTTCACTGGGGACATAGGGATGATCTTCCCCAATGCTGGACTTGCTGTTTGCCCCTCATTTGCCTATGGGGGATTAACCATTGTTCCAGAGCTCTGGAACCCAATCTCTCTCCCCCATTTAAGCAACTTATTTCTGCATTTACTCTCACTTGCCATGTGACATCTATTTCTCTCTCTCCTAGAACATTTCCATTGGCAAATAAACATGGTTAGTACCTTCCATCATAAAATCCCTTCCTGACTCCACAGCTTCCTCCAGATACCACCCCTTTTTTTCTGTCCCTGTTCTGAAGGAAAATCCTCAAACAAATTGTCTGTACTTGGTGCCTTTATTGTCTCATATCTCATTTTCTTCTTAAATTGTTTTAAGTAGACTTTTGTGTCACTTTAGAGGAACTGCTTTTATCAAGGTCACCGATGATCTTCAATGTTCAATTCTCTCTTCTCATTTTATATGACTTCTCAGCATCATTTGACTTAGTTGCCCACTTACTTCTTCCCAGGTCCTCACTGACATCACACTGTCCTCTGCTTCACTTGTGCCTTCTTCTCAGTGTCTGTGGCTGGCTCCTCCTCCTCTGCTCACATCCTCTGAATGTCCATGAGTCTGGATTCCAGCCTTGGGCTTTTTCTCTTTTCTAATCACAGTCATCTCCAGGACTGTGGCTTTTGTTACCTGTGTGCTGGGGGCTCTCAAATTTATTATATCTCACTCTGGCCTACTCTCTAATTTCCAAACCCAATTTCCTACTTAGGATTTGAAACTGTATAGCCCATATGCACCTGAAATACAATCTGGCCAAAAAAGAATTCTTGTGGCTATTCCTTCTTGATTCTAGTCCAGAATTCAATGAGTGGTAGTTTTCAAAACGTGGAGTCTGAAATGTGAAACTGTAAGTCCTGTCCAGAAATTTTCTTATTTCTGTTACCTTAAAATTGATTGGTCTATCTTGTACTTTGAATGGCGGTTTTACCGGTGCATGATTTATAACATCACACTCTGGTCATTTGGAAATATTTGTTCACTAGTATCAAAATATCCACACTCATTCATGTCACTAGAAATTATATCAGAGAAAGTCTTTATGCATTAGGAAGTTTTCAAGCTCATTGTGGCGTAATATGTTTTCTGAAATCTTAAGTTTTTTTTCAAGCCTTACTTTTACCATTGGCAACACATACTGTCCGTTGTTTCCCTTGGTAGGTCAATACCACGTATTTATTTTCAGGAACATGTCGAGTAAAGACTGAAACCTGCATAATTAGAGCTTGCTAGTTTTTTGGTTTTTTTCCCCCACAGTACTGCAGGGTGAGGATTGGACCCAGGGCCTCATACATGCTATACAAAGGTGATCTACCACTAAGTTGCACCTCTAGCTCCTTTTTACTTTTATTTTGAGACAAGGTCTTGCTAAATTGCACAGGCTGCTTCTAGCACTGAACTCACGATCCTCTTGCCTCAGCCTTCTGAATTGCTGGAATTAGAGATGTGCGCCACAGTGCCCAGAAAATTAGTTCTTATAAATCAAGTTGATATCCCATGGAAAATCTGACAGTTCAGTTGTGCCTCAAGAAATTTTACAAGGGTTTTCCCTTGAAACAACCATCATACTTCGGAATATGACAGGAGAAATTTATGTGTATTTCCTACTTTGTTACAAAAAATATTAAAAAAGACAGCAACCCAAGAGTGGAGATTTAATAAAAATTATAGTTGTTACAGCTTCACCAAGGACATTCTGAAGTAATGGTGACGTCTATGTTACTGTGAGTGTGTGTCGGAGAAGAACTAGCACAGCTTGGGGTTACTACCATGTCTCAAGCTGAGACACCCCTGGTTTCATCCACCATTATATTTGCACCATCGGTCCACATGGCAATGCTGTGAAAAGGCAAATAGCATCGATATCTTCTGTCCAGGCCACCACCATCACGCTCCCAGACTTGTGCAAAAGCACCCTTGCTGGTCTGTTTTCATTGTTGCCTCTGTAAAAGCCCTTCTCCACAGGGCAGATAGGGTAATTTTTAAAAATGTCCTTCAGATCACATTGCTGCCTTGTATGAAATCTGTACTTTAACTCCCCTTTGCTCATAAAGAATCTGAGGTCCTTACCTAGTGCAAGGCCCTGCCCTGGCTTCTCTCCTCATTCACACTGGCCTGTCTTCCTTCTCTTTCCTTTCTCCTGCCACTCTGGCCTGCAGCTATTCCTCAAACCATCCCTGTGTGCTTCAGTACTTCTGTCTTGCCATTTTTTTCTTTTTCTTCACTTTTCTTTGAGACAGGGTCTCACTTTGCAGCCCATGCTAGCCTTGAACTTGTGATCCTCCTGCCTCAGCCTCCCAAGTGCTGGGATTACTGGTGTGTGCCACCACCACAGCTTGCATTTGCTTTTTTCTCAGGCTTGAAAGCTTCTCCCTGGTCTCAACATGGCAGAGCCCTTTTCATTCAGGTCTCAACTATACACACCTTACACACCTCCTTAAGCCCCATGCCCCTCTTAATCACATGGCTCCATTTTATTACCCTCATAGCACTTGATACTTTCTGAAATTACATTGTTTGTTAATTTGTTTTCTGGTTTATAGTCTGTATTCTTGTTTTTTTGTGCTTTGTAGTATCCCTACCATGTGGGACAAACCTTGGAATACAGCAGGTGATTATTTGCTGAGTCACACAAGCATGCATGAGCGACCATGGGTGCCACAATACTACTCAGAAAAGCCCTCCATATACTGAAAATATATACAAGTGCCCCTGGGTATTCACAGAGGATTTGTTCTAGAATCCCTCCTCCCCTCTGGATACCCAAATCCATGGATGCCGAAGTTCTTCATATAAAATGGTCTAGTACTTACATACAACCTATATATACCCTCCAGCTTACTTTAAACCATCTCTAGATTACTTATGATATCTAATACAATGTAAATGCTATGTAAATAGATGTTATACTATATTGTTTAAAGAATAAGGACCAAATAATAAAAGCCTATACATGTTCAGTACAGATGGAATTTTTTTATCCTCAGTGCTGAACTTTCACATAAGGAGAGCTAACTATCTATGTAAGGTAAGAGAAATAACATACTATAACTTGAATGTTCACCATTTCACTACATTTCTGTAGATCAAACAAGACAGGAGTCCAAGGTCTCATGGCCTGTCCCCAAACTGGTCTCCCTGTCACCATTCCCTTTCTTCTCCAGGACATTTTCTACTCCCATGTAGGTAATCTTTCAAAGTAGAAGTCTGATTATATCACTTCCCTACTTCTCAGTGGTCTTAAGAAGCAGCTCCAGTATAGCATCCAAGGCTGTTCATGATCAGGAGGTGGCTCCTTTGCACCTTCATCTTTCACTATCCCTCCTGCCCTGCTCTATGCTCCAGACACCCTGAACTTCAGTTCTTAGAAAGCAACAGGTGTTCTCACCTCAGGATCCACATAGTCATTCCTTCCTCACCCATCTCCTGGTTAGCTAATCCTTCAGGTGTAAGATTATACAGCACTTCGCTCCAGAATCAATTCTGACCTTCTCTGTCTGGGTTAGGTTTTGCTTCTTTTACAATTCTACAGCATCCTATACTTCCACAAGTTCCTATGACAAATGCTCATTTATACATCTCTATTCAGCAGTGAGTTCTTTAAGGACAAGGGCTCTGTTATCTTGTCTATCACTAAACCCTAGTATCTAGAATGCTCTCTAAGACACCATAGGTGCTCAACAACAATTGTGGAATTAACAAACAAATGGACTAATGCTCGAATCCCATCAAAAACAAATGAGAAAATTCTAGAGTGCATGTGGTTAGCTTTGCTTTTTCTCTTTTCTTTAATGCCTTTGATTCTTTGTAATTCCTGAACTTGATCTTCAGCATTCTTGTTTTAGCTTTCTAGGCTTGTATTCTGGATCAACATATACCTCTCCATTATTTTGTGTTTTTCAAACCAAGTGTGAACAAATTTTATCTTACATAGGCTCTTTTCTTCTAAGTTCTTTCTCACCTTCACTTTTTTTTAGTTCACTAAAGTACTCTGCAGTATTTACTACTGACTAGTTTCATGATTCATTTGGTTTCATTTATTATGTGGCTATGTTTAAGGATGCTTCAATTTAACACAGTGTAAAGCTCCTAAAAATTAAAATTCCCAAAATAATTGAAATTTAAGCTCACAATCTTGAAGGCAAAGACATTTCCCATGGACATTCTCCAGGAGTAGCACACTAACCAAAGAAGCTGAAGAACTGTTTATTATTCATACTCAGGGAAAAGGAACAGTGGCTTCATACAGCTGCTTTTTCTTTGCTACCAACAGGTTTTTTTTTTTTTTCCTTTTCTGTGGGTAACACAGACAAGACAAAGAATGATATTCTCGCTGTAAGTAACTCCTTTAAGCAACTAGATTTCAAATACAGAAAAATCACCTTCCAGTTTTTGAAACAGTGTTTTAGGAGCCCCTGTCATCACATCCAAGTACATCACTGGTCTTACTGGGAGTTTATTCCTTGGAAAGCTGATAACACTTTTGACGAATAATTCCATTCTATCTGTATATATGTATGGTGAATGTAGCTAAAACAAGAATGCTGAAAATCATTAATTCAAGAGTCATGTCTATGTACCTATCTATGGTGAATATGGCATGCCAGTGACCATTGCATGTGAACTATAATTAACCTGTTAATATTCATTTCTCATTAATTCAAGAGTCATGTCTATGATAAATGAAAAAGCCTTAGTTATGGAAAGACAAGACACATTCTTAAGGTGAACACATAGAACCAACAGGATTACTGTATGTGAAGCCAAAATGGAAAGAAAAAAAGGAACATTTGTCCTTCACAGTTATCTAAACAAGTAGTAGTTGAACATAGGTGTGAAAGTGTAGGTGCTGTGGCATAACCAGATCTGAATTTGGTTCGAAGCTCTTCCATCTATAGCTTATAAGGAATTAGAAAAAGCTACTTAGCTCCTCCAAATGCAGCATTATAGAATGGAGATAACATTACTTAACAAATAGATTTTTTTGTGAGGATTAAAGGAGATAAAACATACATAGTAAAATTTGAGCCCAGTCCTAAGTATATAGCAAATGTTCAGAACACTTAAATTAAATATGGTTAATCTTTGTCCTTTGCACAAACATGTGATGTGGCTTATATAAAATATAGAAACTTTACTTGCATGTAAATTTTTATGTGTCTATGTACATACGACGTTTTGGAACTTTTACCTACGTGCTCTGGGAACTGTTTTTATTTGTACCTGTCATGCACATGTGGCACATCTAGTGATGGTGACTAAGCCACGGTCCTTCCAGGGTCTCTTGGGGCCCCAGCCCTTAATTCCTTTCCCTACTTATATTACGCCTGCAGCTGTAGCCCTCTGGCATCCTATCCCATCAGATCTCGGAAGCTAAGCAGGGTCAGGCCTGGTTAGTACTTGGATGGGAGACCTCCTGGGAACACCAGAAGTGTGTAGGCTTGGCAACCCCCTCCCAAAAATCAATCTGCCATTGAAAACCCTATGCACAGCAGAGAAGCACTGACAATAGTGTTTCCCCTGTGGTACAGAGGGTCGCTATGAGTCAGACACCAACTGGATGGCACCTAACGACAACAACAACAACTTACATTAGCTTCAATCAACGACTAAAATATGAAGTCTTAATGAGGCATAAAAATGAGAATATTTCATATATTCTAAAACTCAAACATTAATGTCCAAAAATTCACTATTTAAACTACTATTCACATTATAGAGAAATGCTTAGTTATAGATCAAACTTCTACTTGATTTGTGATCTCAGTTTACTGAGCCATCAATTTTAACTTAAAAGCCCCAAATCTGAATATATAGAACAGCAAACAGCTGCAGAAATAACCATCTAAAAATATATACTACTATCTAACAGCTGGAAAGGCAATTATTTATTGAAAATATTCAGAATTTGATACTACTCAATAACTGCAAAAGTTGCAGCAAAGATACATTAACATTTACTATAAATATTTAGTAGTTCTTAGTTAGTGGCAAAAGCAATCTCTTAAAATATAATGTTCACCCACCTTGAAAAGAAAACTACTGACTTAGGCATTTCTAGATAATTTTGAGGCCCAAGATAAAAGCACTCAGACTCATATATGAAAACATACATGCCATGCCTATCACTGAGAAATGTGTCAAAATCATAGAGTTGTTCATCTTGGTTTGTGTTGTCAGTCTGTCTGTGACTAGACAAATGGGTCTTCCTCAGGCGAGGTAATACTGACGACACAGAAAAGCCAGCAATACCCCCAGGAGATCCTGAGGTGGCAGAAACAGAAGAAGATCAAGAGTCAACAGACATGGCTAACACCACCCTACTTCCCACTACCTGTACGACCGGCCTCTTCCACTCATCTACCATTCTAGGTGCTGAGGACATCAGTGAACCAGACAAATGCCCCCCACACTATCTACCCAATGAGGACTAACACCCTAAAAATGGGGAGATGACCAGAGACAGCAAAGAATTAAAAGCAAAAATCACAATAGAAAGTCACTGATGGTCCCCACTGTCAGAGAGTGGAAAGTCTTTGGGTCTGCTTATTTAACCCTAGAACAAGAATATGAACACTTGCTTCCTCTACCTCAGTAAGGACCAAAGCCTGTGGACCCAGTGGTGTGTTACATAAAGTTGAAATTAAAAAAACAAAACAAAAATTGAACCTACTTGATCAAAATAAACCATTAGGAAAACCAGTTCTCTTAAGATCAAGGTTCTGAGAGCAGAGCCTACTATTTTTACAAATAAAATTCATTGATACGTTTATTGATTCTTCAGCAGAAGCCAACTATTGGCCTAAATATGAGCTTCCCTCAAATGTCTTGAGCCTTGCTGCAGATCTTAATGTCCCAAGGTGGGTTCCTGTGTTTGGCAGAACCTTTCAGTCATTTGATGACTATTTCCTCCCCCACCTCCCCAGTACTAGGGGACTAAACCCAGGCCTTCATGCAGACTTTGCAAGTGCTCTACTATTGGGGTGCACTCCTAGCCCTGTTCCGTTATTTTTTTATCTTGAATCAGGGTCTTGCTAAGTTATGCAGGCTGCCTCTGGCCTCAAACTTGTACCCTCCTGCCTTCACCTTCCAGGTCACTGGGACTATAGGTGTGAACCACAACACCCAACCACTATTTACTTTTTTTTTTTTTTTTTTGCGGTACTGGGGGTTGAACCCAGGGCCTTGTGCCTGCATGCTCTGCAAGTGCTGGACCACTGAGCTGCACCCTCAGCCCTTTTTATTTATTTTTATTTATTTTTTTTTACTTTTTGAGACAGGGTCTCACTAAGTTACTCAGACTGCCTCTGGTCTCGAACTTGCGATCCTCCCGCCTCCCAAACTGCTGGGATTACAGGCATACACCACCATGCCCGGCACGGTAGAAAGCCTTTTAACCAACTGATCCAGACAGAGTTTCTGCAGCATTAATCATCATTTTGCATTTCCTCTATAGAGTACACCATCCAACTCTTTGGTCAAATGGATATCACAGGCTGTGCTCTGCTCTCCAGAGCACAGCAGCTGCCTCTGGTTGAGCTGCACACTTAAACTGTTAATGCCAGCTGTACTTGTTATTGTAATTACAGAATTTAATTCAGTATTTTTTTGGCCAATGAAATTTGAGTGTGAAAAATAGTTATTTTTATGAAAATTTAGCAACATAAAAGACATGAAAGATGTAAGTCACTGAGGGAAATCTGCTATTGAATTAGATGAATAAGACAACTGTGAAAGATTGAGAAATAATAAAACATTTAAAGTGATTTTGCAGTGAGTGTTTAAAAATTCTTTCACTTAAAAGGACTACAAATAGAAATCATGCAATAATGTACTTGAAAGACGACACAGAATTCCAATCAGCAGACCTAAGCTCCAAGAAAAGGCCTTTGGCTCACATCAAAAGATTGGCAGATACCTATTCCCTTATAACTTTAAGTTACATACATTAATTAAGCTATGCAACACCTTTTTTTCCCCTAATTAACCAAAATTTAACTACTTTTTCTACCAACGAGAAAACATCTTGTCTCAGTGAGGTCAGCTTAAAGGGGCTCTGCCTACACAATCAGCCATCCACACTGGGAATCTCTAGACAGATGAAGTTCTTTCTTTTTGCTCTATTTTTTAATTCTGAACTCTTCTCAATGGTCATTCACTGCCTATTTCATTAAAAATATTATTTTAATTAAAAGTATGTATACATAAATTTCAGAATCCTGAATCAAATAGGCTGTGTGTGTATATATACGTATGTGTGTGTATAATATATATATACATATATATATATATATATATACGTTTTATTAATAGATGTTAGTGGAGTACAGAGTAGTAAGGCCTTTGCTATTTCCATTGTGTACTGATGACATTGTTTTTGGTTACACTTTCATCAACTTATATAATTTATGGAGCCCATTGATTAATACATGGTAAAAATCATACGCAATTATGGGTTATATTCCCCTATTTTTTCCATGTATTCTTGTAGTTGCATCACGTAATTTGAGATTATCTTCTCCCTCTTTATCTTTCTGCATTGTTTTCCCTCCCCATCCCCACTTCCACAATCTTTGCTCCTCCCTGATAGTGTCTTCCCCCTGCCTTCTATTCTGCTTATATTTTTCCTTTTTAGTTAAGACTGATTGTTCCTTTTTATATATCTATCCTCTTTATATATCTATAGTTTTTTTTTCTTTCCTTAAGTTAGGTTTAGCTCCCAGATATGAGTGAAAACAGATGGACTTTCTCTTTTTGGGCCTGGGTTCATTTACTAAGGATGAAAATCTCCAGTTCTATTCATTTTACTGCAAATAACATTATTTCATTCTTTTTTATTGCTGAGTAATATTCCATTGTGGATGTATACCACAAATTTTTTATCCATTCCTCTGTTGATGGATATCTTGGTAGATTCCACACCCTTGTGATCGTGTAGAGTATTGCATTAAATATGGAAATTCAGTTGTCCCATATCATCTTTTAAGTACATTCCCTGGAGTAGTATAGCTGGGTCATATGTTAGTTCTATTCTTAGTTTTCTAAGGTATCTCCATATTGTTTTCCATAGTGGTTGAACTACTTTACAATCCCACAAGCAGTGTAAGAGGGTTCCTTTTTCTCCACATCCTCATCAGCATTTGTAATTATTTGTTTTGTTGACCATTCTTACTAGAGTGAGACAGAATCTCGGTGGTGTTTTGATTTGCATTTCCCTAATGGCTAGGTATATTGAGCATTTTTTCATGTTTCTTGGCCGTTTGAACTTCTTCCTTTGAGAACTACATTCATTTCCTTTGCCCACTTATATATTGGGTTATTTATTATCTTGGCATTTGCTTTCTTAAGTTCTTTGTATATTCTTGCAAATAGTCCTCTGTCCAATGCATAAGATGCAAAGATTTTCTCCCATTCTGTAGGCTTGCCCTTAACTTTGTTGATTATTTCCTTTGCTGTACAGAAGTCTTCTAATTTCATGTAATCCCATTAGTGTAATTTCCTGGGCAACTGGAGACTTGTTAAGGAAATACTTTCCTATGTCTATGTGTTGGAATATGTTTCCTATCTTTTCTTCTAGTAGTTTTAAGGTTTCCAGTTTTATGTTGAGATCTCTTATCTATTTTGAATTGACTCTCATGCAAATTGAGATATATGGGTCTACTTTCAATTTTCTACAAATGGATATCTATTTTTCCCAGCACTATTTGTTGAGGAAGCTATCTTTTCTCCACTGAATGTCCTTAGCCCCTTTGTCAAAAATCAGGTGGCTCTAGTTCCATGGGTGTATTTTTGGGTCTTTGATTCTGTTCTGTTGGCCTTCAAGTTTATTTTTGTGCCAGTACCAAACTGTTCTTGCCATCATAACCCTGTAGTATAGTCTGAAGTCAGGTATAGTGATACTGCCTGCACTATTTTTGCAGCTTAAGATTGTTTTGGCTATAAGTGGTCTTTTGTGGTTCGATATGAATTTTAGGATTATTTTTTCTATTTCTGCAAAGTCTGTCTTTGGAATTTTAATGGAGATTGCATTAAGTCTGTCAATTGCTTTTGGTAGTATAGCCATCTTTACAATATTGATTCTCCTCATCCATGAGTAAGGGAAGTCGTTCCATCTTCTGGTATCCTCTACAATTTCCTTCTTTAGTGTTTTGAAGTTTTCCTTGTACAGATCTTCAGGGTCTCTGGTTAGATTGATACTTAAATATTTAATTTTTTTGGTGGGCTATTATAAATGGGATTATTGCCTTAATTTTCTTCTCTTCCTGTTCACTATTGGTGTAAAGGAAGGCTACTGATTTTTGCATGGTAATTTTGTATCCTGCCACTTTGGTGAAGGAGTTAATCAGCCCTAAGAGTTTTCTAGATGAATTTTTGGGGCCCTTTAGGTAAAGATCATGTCATCCATGAATAGGGACACTCTGACCTCTTCTTTGCCTATCTGTATCCCTTTGATTTCTTTCTCTTGACTGATTGCTCTGGCTAGGACTTTGATTACAATATTTAATAAGAGGGGAAAGAGTGGACGTCCTTTTCTTATTCCTGATCTTAAAGGGGATAATTTTAATTTTTCCTCATTTACTCTGACATTGATTGCGGGTTTGTGAGTGATGGCCTTTATGATGTTGAGGTATTTCCCTATTATGTCCACTTTCTCTAGGACTTTTATCATGAAAAGATATTGCACTTTGTCAAAGGTCTTCTCAGCATCAATTGAGATGATCATGTGATTTCTGTCTGTAAGTCTCTTGATATGATGAATTACATTGGCTGATTTTCATATTGAACTAGCCTTGCATCTGTAGAATGAAGCTCACTTGATCACTGTGTATGATCCTTTTTATGTGTTGCTGAATTTGGTTTCCCAGAATTTTATTGGAAGAGTTTTTCATCAATGTTCATCAGGGAAATTGGTCTACAGTTCTCTTTCTTTGAAGTGTTGTTGCCCAGTGATACTAGCTTCATAGAATGAATTTGGAAGTGCCCCTTCCTTTTCTATTTTATGAAACAGTTTGAGGAGAATAGGTATTAATTCTTCTTTGAAGATTTGATAGAATTTGGCTGTGAACCCGACGGGACCTGGACTTTTCTTTGTTGGGAGATTTTTTTATTACTGACTCTATTTTGGTGAATATAATGGGTCTGTTTAAATTGTTTGTGTCCTCTGGGATTAATTTTGGTAATTTATATGTGTTAAGGAACTTATCTATTTCTTCTATATCTTCATTTTTTTGGAGAGTACAATTTCTCAAACTATTCCATGATGATGATCTAGATTTCATTGGTATTGGTAGTGATGACCCTATTCTCATCTCTAATTTTTTTAATTTGGGCTTTTTCTTTTGTTCTTTTAGTGAGAATGGCTAGGAAAGCATCTATTTTATTAATCTTTTCAAAGAACTGGTTCCTAGTCTCATTAATTCTTTGAACGGTCTTTTTAGATTCTAATTTGGATATCTCTGTTTTGATCTTGATAATTTCTGTCTGAGTGCTCCTTCTGGGACTGGCTTGTTGCTGGCTTTCTAGTGTTTTATGATGTGTCATTAAATTATTTAATTGGGCCTTTCCTAACTTGCTGATGAAGGCATTCGTGACTATAAACTTCCTTCTTACAACTGTCTTTGCTGTATCCCATAAATTCTGGTGGGATGTACTTTCACTTTCATTTGATTGTAGATATTTTAAATTTTCTCTCTGATTTCTTTGATGACCTATTGATCATTCAGCAGTGTATTTATTATCTCCATGAATTTGTAACATTTCTGAAATTCTTCTTGCTTTTGAGGTCTAGTTTTATTCCATTGTGATCTGATAAGGTACAGAGGATGATTTCTATTTTTTAATATTTGATGAGCCCTTGTTGGTGGAGTTGTAAATTGGTACAACCACTATGGAAATCAATATGGAGGTACCTCAAAAAACTAAAAATAGATCTACCATATGACCCAGCTATAACACTATTGGGAATTTACCCAAAGGGAGATGAGTCATCATACCACAGAGACACCTGCATCTCCATGTTCAATGCAGCGCTTTTCACAATAGCAAAGATATGGAATCAACCAAAGT
>VMDO01014342.1:0-55019 GCA_007922755.1 Pedetes capensis | reverse complement strand
CCAGGTGCAGGAGAAAAACAGAAACACATGGCTCCTTTTGCATTCGGTTCTTAGGTTGCCTCACCTGGCACCTGCTCTCTCAATGTCTGCTACCCGTTGCTGTGACAAAATACCTGGGACAACCACATGACAGGAGCCAAGACTGATTCTGGCTCAGAGTTTGAGAGCATTAGTTCATGGTCACTTGGTCCCATCCCTTTGGGGGGGGGGCATGGCACAGTGAAACAGCATAGCAGGGAAAAAGTGGCAGAGCAAAGAGGCTCATGTGATGGTGGTAGGGAAGTAAAGAGAGGGGAGAGGTGTGGCTGAGATCCCAATTTCCCCTTCGAGGGCCAGCCATCAGGGACCTCATTTCTTACCACCAGGCTCTACCTCCTAAAGGTCCTAAAGGTTGAACGCCCTCCCAGCAATGCCCCAGGCACAACTGTAGCAAATGGCCTCTGGGGGGATTTCAGATCTGAATCATAGAACTAAAACTTCTCATCTATGTGATTTTCACTCTGATATGCCGATTCTAGTCTGCAGCCATAGCCCCCTGGCATCTGATTCTGCTTGAGCAGGGTTGGCCTGGTTAGTCCTTGGATATGAGACTGCCTGGGAACACCAGGTGCTGTCGACTATGGAGAAGGACCTGGCAACCTCCTCCTGAAATAATCTGCCATTGAAAACCCTATAAATAGCAGAGGAGCACTGACAATAGTGCAGGACATGGAACCATGTCAAGGGAGTGTTTTGTTCTGCTGTATGAATCATGAGAGTCCAACCTGAGTCCATGGCTCATAAAAACAGCATGTGAATTCTAAAGTCTCCTTATCCATTCCTAAGTGAGAAAATTTTGCCAGCTGGTCAAGGATTGTCATCCAGACAAAAGTGAAAATATCATTTTTTATTAAGTCAGCAAAGTAATGCATCTCTCATTTGCCTTTTGAAAGTATATCTGTCTGCTCCTTGGAACACATCTGTCCATCAGCAGCAAAGTCTCAAGACGTTTCCACCCACCATATTTATTTGTTGTGAGTGATGTCATTCTCGTTTTGCAGATGACAAAACTGAGTTTCTGCGGAAGTAGGTGACCTGCACAATGTTTACAGCAGCACTGAGACCTAATTTGGGTTTTTGGGCTCGCAGTCCAACCAACGTACTGACACCTCACATTCACATACTTCTCAGATCTTACACAGCAAAACAACATACTCAGAAACTAGGAAGTGTTTGTCCTTTTAAACTAGTTTTTTATAAAGGCTTGATTTGTAATGGAATTACATTTCATTTTCTGATCAAATCCTTAATATGATGACTATACCGTGAAATTTTGTACACATTATCAACTTCAATGCCTTTCTACAACAATGAAATAGTTGCAAGGCAAGAACTTTAAATCAACTTTGAGAGTAAGGGAACATCTAAAATATTTCAAATATTGGTGCCTCTGTAGTATGAAAAACTAAATGTATGTTTGAATAAATTCAAGTGTGGTGCCAATGCAAAGCAGTAATAAGCTGAAAACTCCTTCTTCATAAATGAAGAAAATGTTGTTAGAATGGGATCATGACTTTACTTGTTGCCAGTTCATATCACATCCAATAGTTTTATCATTCAATCAACCCACTTAACTGCCTGGTATATATCAGGATTTGGCTATCAAACTGATTGCGTGTTCACTGGATTCAAAAGACAAGGTCCTGACAGGTGCCCAGAGTCCAAGGACATGTCACAGAATGAGGGAGGTTACCAGTCTCCAAAAAGAAAAAAAAAGTCTTTCTATTGATAAGTTTTACCCTTTCCACCCATTCTTATACACTCATGGCCTTTTTCAAATTTATATTGACAAAGTGAAGTAAGAGGTTAAAACCTTTTTATCTGTATACCCAAGAAGAGTAGAGCAGTAATTAAAAGGAAACAAACTTTGGCCATTTATACCTACCAGTTCATTTCAAAGTACTTTCTAAAAGAGTGGTGGAACCAAGCGTAGGGAGATGATAACAATAGTTTCTATGATAGTAACTTATTTGTGAGCATCCAAACATTTCCAGGTACCTAAACATATTCTACAGGCTGGGATTTAGCCCAGTTGGTAGAGTGCCACTGTGCAGTCTCTGAGGTCCCGAGTTTGATTCCCAGTACCACAAAAATGGGAGAAGGACATGGCAATCCACTCCCCAGGCAATCCCAAAACAACCAGCCATTGAAAACCCTATGAGGTTCGCTATGAGTCGGACACGACTCAATGGCACCTAACAACAACAACAAAACTTATTCTATGCCTGGAGAAGGACATAACATTTGGGAGAGTGGCAGGTAAATGGAAAAAAAAAAAGAAAAGAAAAGAAAGAAAACCCTCCACTAGATGGATTGCCACACTATCTGCACCAGTGGGCTTAAACATAAATAAGGTCCTGTGCCTGGCACAGAATTGGGGAATGTTTCATTCTGCTGTACATAGGGTTGCTATGAGTCGGACCAGACTCGATTGCACCTAACAACAATAACAAACATATTCTAATCATGCTCTATATCTAAGTCATGATATAGACACAGAAAATCCCTCATCATGTTGGTGAGATTCCAACAGCATTTTTCATATATCAATATATTTTCATAGCACTCTCCAGACCATTTGAAATGAAGCATATATTACAAATTAATCTAAATGAAATTACATTTTCTCAAATGCAGCTATTGGCTGTCACCTTACTATAAACACCCTTCAGCCAAAATTCAGGATCTAGCCATTTGATTTAGTGCAGGTACTGAGGTTTGATGAAAGCAAGAAAGTGTGAAATTTTAAACCCCTTAAAGCAAATACAGAACCTTTTATAGGTGATGAAAATAACTGAATATGAATCCTATATTTTATTTCAGTCTCTCCCAAAATTATCCTGTCCTAAATAGTCAAGTATCTAGATTAAGTAGGCTTCCATGTTCCAAAAATAATCTATCAAAGCAGGGTTTTCCCATCAGCAGCAGATAACTCTCATCACCTTCCAATATTTCTCATTAAATAAGGATTAATTCACAAAGCCCACAATCTGCTAAGGACCCACCGTAAATGTGCAATACTTCAAGGAAAGTTGCTAACATCATTATTAAAGTCAGTGATGTCCTAAAGAGCTTAGCAATTTGCCTGTATAATGCATCCGATAAAGAATTCTGTTTCCAAGGAGGATGGGCAGCTATTTTGCATTGAAATCCTATTCAACGTCTGCAAATTTATGTTTCTTTGCCTCCAAGGGGCATCTCCTTGTGTCCCTTCTTTTCTTCCTGTCTTTCAAACAATAATTAGCTACAAAAATTGTTATCAAATGCTAGTCGCTAGAGAGAAAGAGTCCAATAGTACTTCCAAAACTGGAATAAGGAGGTTGTGGGAAAAGTTGGTACCAACTGGGAGAATGTAAAAACGTAGAGTCAACATTTAATAAAGCATTATTAAATACCTAAAGAAAAATCTCGTGTGAAATTAAGAGTGCATTTGGGACACAGTGAGGAGTTGGAAATAGTTGCTCATTAGAGACCAATGCTCATTAGCCACCAATGGGGTGGCTTAGTATCAGGGAGGGGCCAATCACTAGCCCAGGAAGAAATTAATGGAATGTAGGGCTGCTAACACAGTGTTGGACCACTAGCTGTGATTCAACAGGCCAGTGGCCCAGGAAAGATCTCCCAGGATGTAGAAGGCGTTAATAATGGCATAGGAGAGTTGTGCTTCCCCCGTTCTCAAATAGGATCATGTAGTCTTCTCTGGTAGATTCCTAATACACATTGGCATTTTAAATGAATCTGTTAAATTTTGTTTCCCTAAGCATTTCTCAGACCAATCTGGTCATGGAAGATTTTTCATGAAGCACTGTTATAGGTTGAATTGTATCCCTCTCCCAAAATTTGCACGCTGAAATACCAACCCCACTTCTTCCAAATGTGACTGGCTAGGGTCTTTAAAGATGTAATTAGTTGAAAGGATTATTAGAGTGGGCCCTAACACAATATGGTGTTATGTTTATTTATTTGTTTTTTTTTATTTAGTGGTACTATGGTATTGAACCCAGGTTTCACACATGCTAGGCAAACGCTCCACAACTGAGCTGCACCCCTAGTCCTTTTCATTTTTTATTTTGAGAAAGGTCTTGCTAAGTTGTGCAGGCTGCCTCTGGCCCTGAAATCTTCATCCTCCTGCCTCAGGCTTCTGAGTCACTGGGATTAAAAGTGTTCACCACCCAATCCCAGCTCAACTGGCATTTTTATAAGAAGCAGAGATGAAGCTCCAAACACACATAGAGGAAAGATAATGGGAAGACAGGGAGCATATGGCCATCTAGCAGCCAAGGGGAGACACCTAAGAAGAAAGCAACCCTGCCTTGACCTCGGACTTCTAGCCTCCAGGAGTGTGAGAAAACGCATTTCTACTGTTGAAACAACCCACTCTGTGGTATTGTCTGATGGCAGCCCTGACAGACTAATCCAAACACTTTAAAGATTCACCAGAATGGAGATGATCTTACAGCTAAATGCACCATAAATACAGGGAAGTGTGGAGAGAAGGGTGCAAAGCCCATGGCCTATCTTACCACTGCGTCTGACTGGAGGAGCTACTGCTTCCAGAAATATGGGCAATAACTGTGAGGATCATCATTTCCTGCAGGCTTGTGAACTGTACCTTTAGAGATATTTCTGTAATTTCGTTAAATTTTGTCCACGCATCAATTTGTGTGTTTTTCTTTTATTAGGAAAGATGTTTCATTTGTTTGTTAGGTGCCATTGAGTTGGGTCCAACTCATAGCAACCCTATGAACAAAAGAGGCACTATATCTGACAGTGCTTCTCTGCTATCCATAGGGTTTTCGATGGCTGATTGTTTCAGGGATGGGTCACCAGGTCCTTCCATTTTTGCTGTGCTGGGTATCGAACTCAGGGCCCCAGAGCAAACAGAGCAAACTCTCTCCCAACTGAGCTAAACCCCAACACATTAGGAAAGACAGAAAGCATAAAAAATGGAGATTATCTACATTTTGTTTATTTATTTGAGAGATACTTTGTTAAGTGCCTGCTATGAATGAAGATCTGTTCTAAATAATGAAAGTACACAATAAACAAGATAGATCTGTCCCTTGGATTATAGAGCTGAAAAGACAGGAAAGTATTATACGAATATTATTATAATTTACCATTTCATTTCAGTTTTGATTAGTATTATAAGAGAAAAATATAATGGCAATTCAACTACAACTTATAGCAACTTTCACTGAACAAAGACAAGGCAGATAAAATAATGATACAAGCCAGGCACAGTTGCTCAAACTTGTAATTCCAGCGACTTGGGAGGCAGAGGAAGGAGGACTACAGGTTCGAGGCCAGAAGCAGCCTGCATAACTTAGCAAGACCCTACCTCAAGACAAAAAAAAAGGGGGGGGGGCTGGGGGTACATCTTAGTAGTCGACTGCATGCAAAGGTCTTGGGTTCAATCCCCAGATCTGCTAAATAAATGTATAAATGAACGAAGAAATATGCAGTAAGATTTGTAATTGTGGCATTCATAGTAATACATTCAAATGTATATTCCATGTGCTGTGCTTTTTGATATTAAATAATTAAATTAAATAATATTAAGTAAATGCCCCTATGTGTCTATGAGCTTGTTGTGCTATAGGGGCTTGCATGCTGCTATGATGCTGAAAGCTATGCCACTGGTATTTCAGATACTAGCAGGGCCACCCATAGTGAACAGGTTTCATCTGAGATTCCAGACTACGACAGGCTAGGGAGAAGTGAAGGGATAAATGTGGGGTGCAAAGAGGAAAAGAAATGGCTCGAGGGTTATTTAGCCCACGTTGAGGCCTGAGGTGCACTCGGGACCTTTGTGTGACTCGCTGTGGCATACCTGGCTTGAGTCCACGAGGTCCAAGACTGCATAGCAAGATGGCCCCTGCCTGGCACAACTAGGGCATGCCCCCCTTTTAGACTCTTGCTCTCTGATAGGTTGTATCCTAACTGCCCACTGGCTAATAAGAGAAGGCTTAGGATTGGTTACACCCTGCCTCCTTCGTACCTACCAAATAAGCATTTGAGTTTCACCTCATTTGCATCTGGCCCATGATTGGCTATGCTCAAACAAAGCCATGAGTTCTGATTGGTCCCAACGGGTATATAAGGAGAGCTCATTCTCTTGCTACATGGTCCCATTCCACCCTGACCATGAGGGAGAAGGAAGACTGAAAGAGGAGAAGACCCTGAGGGACACAGGAGGACGACCACTGAAGAGAGAAGCAAACACTGGGAGCAGCAACCAGACCAGTGCCAGAGGCCCAACCTGAGCAGACCACCATCTTCAAGAGCTGGGCTTAGAGCTGTATATCACTTAACCCTCAGAGCTGTGAAACACTTTAAAGCTACAGCACTTTTAAGGGCTGGGATTTAGCTCAGTGGGTAGAGCACTGTGCTGCAGTCTCAGAGGCCCTGAGTTCAATTCCCAGCACCGCAAAAATGGGAGAAGGGCCTGGCAATCCACTCCCAAGGCAATCCCGAAGCACTCAGCCATTGAAAACCCTATAAGTGCCGCTATGAGTCAGATACCGACTCGACGGCACCTAACAACAACAACAATAATAAAGAGCTGTATGTTTAAGAGATCTCCCAAGATGTCTATCACTCCTTCACACTCACCTAGTCCCCACAGATTCCCTGTTGGGAAAGATGTTATATGTGAGGTTCCTGCTCCACTATCCAGGCCCAGAGAGATATCAACACCAGAGTGGTGAGCCCCACAGAGAAAGACCCAGCAGCCCACTCCTGAAACAATTAGTTATGGAAAACCCTATGAATAGAAAGAAGCATTGTCAGATATAGTGTCAGAAAATGAGCCCTCCAGGCTGGAAGACATTCAAGAAATGACTGGGAAAGAATTGTCTCCTCAAAGTAGAATTGATCTTAATGACAGGAATGAAGTAAAGCCCCTGGGACCCCTTCTGCTGATGTGGCACGACTCAAAATGAGAAGAACCATAGTGGTTGCAAGAATGGCTCAAGCATAAAGAGATCATGTGCATGGCACAGTTTTCGGTAGTGTTTGCTCTGTTGTATATAGAGTCACTATGGGTCGGATGCAACTCTATGGTATCTAACAACAACGTTTGTTGACAGTTATTATTCAATGATAAATGTATGTTCACCTTCCTAATACTATTTGTGGTGGGAGATATACAGGAGAAAAGAAACAAGAAATAGACTTGAATTTCTTTTTTTTACATAAAATGACAAAATAGGTGATCACTGATATGCATTTGAATAAAAAGAATTATCACACCCAAATACACTTGAGTTCTATTTGCTAAACTATGCAACAAAATAGTTTGTGTTTCCAAGGAATTTCTGGGAATCCAGATTTGCATGTGTATGCTGCACACTGTGAAGAACATGTGTCATTTAGGCCTAGAGGGGAAAATGTCAGGATTTGCAGCTTTGGCTGATAAAATACCGTAACACTCAGATGACGTGTTTCAAATGAATACACTGACATTTTTTTCATTCACACTAAACGAGTTAAAATTTTCCAGTCGTTTTTTCTCTTTCATCTTAGCTTACTGCATCAATTCTGTTTACTGTTTAACCAAATCATTCTATTCTCTCTGCTTGTAGTCCGATTTTCCTATTATGATGTTAAAACATTTTTTGATCATTATTATTATTACTTTTGCAATAGTGGGGATGGAACTTAGACCCTCATGTATGCTAGGGAAGCACTCTACCACTGAGCTACATCCACAGTCCCCTTTCTTTTTTTTTTCTTTAAAATGATTTATGCTTTCTATGTAAGCATTTGGCCTGGGATTTAGCTCAATTGGTAGAGCACTGCTCTGCAGTCTCTGAGGTCCCGAGTTCGATTCCCACCACCACAAAAATGGGAGAAGGACGTGGCAACCTACTCCCGAGGCAATCCCAAAATAATCAGCCTATGATAACCCTATGAGGGTCACTATGAGTCACCTAACAACAACATATAAAGCATTTATATGCACAAATGATTATTTAGACAATGATTAGTTCTTTGAACCCCCAGTGATAATATTAGTGGCTAATAAATGTTGAATGTGCACTCTATTAAGTTCTCTGCTAAAATCTTTATATACCCTATCAAATGTAATCCACTAAAAACTCTATGAAGTTAATTCTATTATTGGGTACTTCTTTCTTTGGTAAGAGGAAATGAATTTTAGAGAAGGTAAGTAATTAGGATTCTGATCCAGGTACAAGGAGTCTCAGATACTTTACTTTTAGCCATTGTGACTTAAGCAAAGGGGAGGACAACCCATAGGGTGGTCTGAAATCTCTGAGGGATAAGGATTTCCCTATAGGCAATTAACCTTTGAACTAACATTTAAATAACCATCTTCATACATGATTCACAAATTAGGCACAAATCATGATGCTGCAGAATACACAATTATGTAGATGTTTGTGATAAGAAATCTTTGTTAAGTTTAGCAAATTCATCCAATGGTGATTATGGGTCGATTACTAGGAAGGAAATATCTCTGCATTTGTTGTTGGGTCCACTCATAGCAAGCTTCAAAGGGTTTTCAATGGCTGTCTGTTTCAGGATTGTTTTCCCATTCAAGTCAATACTGGTGTTTAATATCAAGAAATTCTTTCTGCAGAGTTCCACTTAAGGAAAATGGCTAGGTTTGGATGTTTGATTGGGTGAAAATAATAGCTAGTTGTCTTTAGAGGTCCATGATGGGCAAAATTATATACTTAACCCAAGCCAACTTTTAAAAAGGTTCCCAAGTGAATTCCAAAGGACAGCTGTTCACAAAAAAGAACATGTTTACAAAAGCTCAGCAGTGGTGCCATGATTAGACTGTGTACGGAGTCCCTGCCCGGTGAGAGGAGCCGTCCTACCACTGGCAGCACAGCAGGAGATAAGTCCAAGGTGAAGGAAGTGGTCACTCGGGACAAATCTCTCTTAAATCATCATTTATCAAGCTGCGGTCATTTCTCTATATGCTGAGCTCCGGTTAGGGGAAGAGAAAGGGACCACAGGCGCATCGTGTCCATTGATATTCTCAGGCCCCATCCTGCCATCTGTCACTCTAACTGACACTGAAGAACTGACCCTAAGATATCAGGCCACACAGTGGGAAACACATACCTGAGCCTGCAGTGTCCATGGAAGATGAGGCAAATCCAGAGTAACTGGGAGGAAAGGGTTCCAGGAAGAAGCCATCAGTGATCATCAGAAGTCCATGGTCAGAAACGGAAGGATTTTCAAATGCAAATCTATTCTTATACTGTTCTGGAGCGACTTACTCCCTTCACTAATAAAGACAGATCATTGTAAACAACACATACGGCCTAAAGAAGATCTTCAAAACTGGATGCCACCCTCACACAGATAATGAAGGAAGTCTAAAGAAAAATGATCATTCCTGACTGAACAAGCAGCAGGCAATGGGTTAGATCACTTCCACACACACATTTCAGCTTGCCTGGAAGAAAAGGAAAAGAATAAATTATCTAGTCTCAAGAGCGTGTGAGTAATTTCCAGCACAGATATGCTCCCTGCTGGTGACAGACCTAGACAGGTCGCGCTGTCCCAACTGCCAAATCCCAGGTTGCGGTCACAGGGAAGACAAAATGGACGTTCACATCCCTCTCTGCCTAGCAGCTCAGTCTTTTGTCTAGGGAGCTGCACAATTTTCAGCTCTGGACAGCCTCTGAATTCAAAGTGGATTGTATCTTAATGTTAGTTTGCCCAGTTAGACTTATGGATTACTTCAATAGATTGGCAAAAATACCCACCCAGAATTGCTTCTGGTGGTGCCTCACTGAGAAATCTATATTAGTGATTACAAGGTGGAAGAAGGTGCTATTTCTGGAACTGAAGTTTGAGGTTTGAACATTAAATTTGTATCATCTTCAGAGATATAAAAGAATAATAAGTGTTCAGGGTAAAAGTACCTGGAGTTAGGGGAAATTTGTTCTGAATAAGTTTGTGATTGAACAATCTAATCAGGAATGCTAATCGGTATTTATTAGGCAACTCAATTCGTAACATTTCGAGGGACATATCACCAGAATGTGCTGGGCTTTGCCCACTGGTGACCTCTCCAACCAGCAGGGACTACTTTCCATTCCCTGAGATTTCCAGGAACACAGCTTCCACCTTGGTCCTCTCCTTCCCAGCACACAAGGAAGGAGGGGTTGCCTAAAAGGCAGGCTGTCGAACTCCATGTGCCCACAAGATGTGTCTCCCCATGCCAACACATTCACTTTTGTTTCTCATTACTATATATATTATTTTCTGTGTTAAAAGACAATATTATGACAAACTCAGTTTTCAGATATTAATTAGTAGGATTTGTGATTCGAGATTGGGCAGCCCTTTGGACCCAAAATGGTACAGAATGCTCTGCCCAACCACTAGGGCAGATTATACTGACAGCCAGAGCAAGGGAGGGGAATGTAGAAAACAGGTGTACATAGCCTGACTGGTTATAGCTCATGTCTGCCTTATCTGAATATGATTTGAATAGCTGTCCATGGTGAGAGCCTGAGGCTCAGCTACTTGTTATTAGAGTAGGTTACAGTCTATTTAGACATCATGTTGGGTTACAGTTCACCATGCAGGGAGAAACCTTTAAGCCAAACTGGACCCAACTCGACAGCACCTACCACCAACAACAAAATATGTATGGAGGCTGCTTTAGGCCAAGCCTAGCAAATGCGTAGAAATGGGGTCATATTGTCGATTACAGAAATTGAAGAAGCCTCAGGGGACAGGTACATTCAATGGAAGGGCAGCTGGGGTCCAGGCAGAGGTCCTGAGGCAGCCACATTGTAAGTCAGGGAGGGAAGGAGAGGAGGTGCAGAGCTCAGCTAACTACTTCCCTCTGGCTGTTTCTGCCACTTTCCCAAGGGAAGAACTCCTTCCGGCCATGCATGAGCCCTCATCTCTTTTTGTTGGTGTGTTCATCAATCCACGGTTGGCCCAGTCTGCTCCATAGATCTCTGTGGGCTAACTTTCCTAAAGAATAGGGTTACTATATGTCCAAGGTTTTTATGAAATGGCCTATGTTACACCTGTTGTTCTAGCCCCCTTTCTATTTTGGTTTTGAGACAGGGTCTTGCTAAGGTGTGCAAGTTGCCTCTGGCCTCAAATTCATGATCCTCCTGCCTCAGCCTCCTGAGTTGCTGGGATCACAGGTGTGTGCTACCACACCAGGCTCCACTCAGAATCTCTTAAAATGCCTTCCTGTATGTTTCTGGCTCCCTAATTCCACACAATGTTTTAAAATAATTTATTTTTAGATTATTGACACTATTTTAGGCTATTCCAGAAATTTAGTCTGGTTTTTGTTTTTACATTTATCAAAGCTTATTGAAGCCAATGGAGGGGAAGGTAATTTTGGGTGAATCATCTGTAAATCAATGCATTAAAAGTGAGTATTTGGGATGTGAATTTTTCAGCTTTGACTTAAAAAACAACAGGTCTCAACATGTGAGATTTAACGTTATTTAGAGAATAAAAATGACGAGTTTGTGCTGTATATAAATAAATTGGGAGAAAGACCCAGCAACCCACTCCCAAAAATCAATCTGCCATTGAAAACACTATGAACAGCAGAGAAGCACTAACAATAGTGTTTCGCCTGTTGTACGTAAGGTCGCTATGAGTTGGACACCAACTTGATGGCACCTAACAACAACAATAAATAAGTTAACTGGAGAACTATTATGACAAATGAAGAACACCCATTAGGATTCAAATATTTCTTTTCAGTTGTTCGGGGTGTATTTTACATCATCTTGTCATCCTTGGGCTTATTTAGTACATCTATAAACTAGGGGCTTGGACCCAATGACCTCAAAGAACATCTCTAATCAAGATTGCTAATCAGCATTATGAGAAAACTCAATTCGTATCATTCTGAAGGGTATACCAACAGGATGTGCTGGGCTTTGCTTACTGGCAAATCTTTCTAACCAGCAGGCACTACTTCCCGTTCCCTGAAATTTCCAGGAGCACAGCCCTTCTCCCTCTATGGCCCATCACTTGTAAAATTTGATTTTGTGATTATTAGGTTTCTTAAGCAGGTCAAATCGAGAAATATGAAGGACTTCACAAAAGAAAATATTCACTTTTGTTCTTTTTACTCACAGTCTGAAAAAGATTATAAAAAATACTCCACTCTTCTCCCATTTTTGATCTCTACACATCCACACTCCTCCTTCAAATGAATGTTTGTAGTGTCAGCAAAGAACATTTTAAAACTCTGGTCTTACATCATCAGAAACAAAGATGGAGGATTCTGTATCAGTAGGTGAACAAAATTTTACACTGAAGAAATGCTTTCTCCTGCTGTAGAAATGATAGATCGTGAGTTTTCTTGTCAAAATGAAAGTTACCATTTTGATCCAATGGTGCTCTTTGTTATAAACCCTTTATAGTAGCTTTCCATTACAAGTTCTCTACACCTGTGACTCACTTTTGTAATTCTTCCAAATATACTAGTCCTCAGGCCTTAACCTGTAAGTCATTGGTACCCTTTATTCTAGTAAGTGTCAATGGGCAAAATTTCCCGTCATAGATGATGAGTCTTATGTGTCAATTTGGCCAGGCTATAGACCCCAGCTATTTAACCAAACACTAATCTGGGTATTCTTGTGCAGGTATTCTGTAGATGTGGTTAAACGTACAATCAGATGCATTAAAGTAAAATAAATTATCCCCAATAATGTACACGGGCCTTATGCAAACAGTTGAAGGTCTCAAGAGCCAAATCTAAGGTTTCCTAGGAAATAATGAATTCTTTCCTGTGACTGCAGCATTAATTCCTGCCTGAATTGTAGGCTGCTGGATATTGCTATGGGTTTTGAACTTGCTGGCCTCCACAAAACCATATGGGTGATGTGTGTAATATAAACAGAAAGCTATTGTATCTGTTCTCTGGACTGATACAATCCCTCAAAGGGTTACATTTCTCTGCACCTTCTGATGAGGACTGTCTCTCCACATACCCTCAGATTTGGATACAAACCCAAACTCCTAGCGTAACTGGCATTGTTGTTAGGTGCTGTTGAGTCAGGATCTGACTCACAGTGATGCTATGTACAACAGGCGAAATGCTATCGTCAGTGCTCCTCTGCTGTTCATAGGGTTTTCAATGGCGGGTTGATTTTTGGGAGTGGGTTGTCGGGTCCTTCTCTCAACTGGCATTAGGGTCATCAAAGAATTCTGTGATGCCATCGCACATAGCTCCATCACAGGCATTGCTCTCCAGACACCTGAGAATGTTTAGGTATGGCCTCAGCTGTCCACTTTCAGTACTTCTTATTGCCCATATACTGCCCTTTATTAAGTTGTCATTGTCTCATCTCCAAAAGAAACATCAAATGCTTCTTTCGGTGGTTGTAGAAATTAAACGAAATGATTTACACAAGTACCTGGCCTGTAGGAACTCAAACAGTATTAGTGACCACTCCCCTCCTACTTGATGTTTTGTAAATGGTTGGTTATTTCTTCTATGGATTCCCTAAGGCTGTCTGCCATTCACGTAATAGAAATTCATTATTTTCTGTTTTTTTATTCCCAACTCATGAAGAAGCACCTGGAGCCCACATAGCTCACCTCCAGCAAAGTGTGCTTGTCTGTCTGTGTGGGACTGTGTTTTCCTTCATCACATATAACGGAGAAGCAAGATGAGCCTCATGATATGAAGTCTATTACAGAAAGGTATGGATTCCTATTATCCACCAGCTGCCTGCTTTCAAAACATTCATTCTGCAGTGAACAAAATCAATCTTTTCTCTGTTCTTAGTAGTCAGGATGAGAGCACCTACTTCACAAATGATGCAGTTCTGGTGTTGTGTGTTCTTCCTCCCTGTGTCAACAAATCTGATAACTTGGTTCCACAATTAACACCCACAGAAGCAGCAGTCAAGAAATCAAAAGACATATTGCATTGGGAAAAGCTGTTGTAAAAGACCTCTTTAAAGTGCTGAAGAGTAATGATGTCACATTGAAGACAAAGGGGTGCCTGACTCATGCCATGGTATTTTGAGTGACATCATATGGTCGTGAAAGTTGGACATTGAATAAGGGAGACAGAAGAGGAACTGATGCTTTTGAATTATGGTGCTGGAGATGAATATTGAATATACCATGGACTGCCAAAAGAACCAACAGATCTGTCCTAGAAGAAGTGCAATCAGAGTGGTCCTTGGAAGCAAGGATGGCTAGACTGCGTCTTACATATTTTGGACATGTAGTCAGGAGGGACCAATCCCTGGAGAAGGACATCATGTTTGGGAGAGTGGCAGGTCAATGAAAAAAAGGAAAAGCCTCCACTAGATGGATTGACACAGTGTCTGCAACAATGGCCTTAAACATAAATGAGACTGTGTGCCTGACACAGAATCTATGAGTTTTTCTTTGGGTGTACACAGGGTTTCTATGATTCAAATCTGACTTGATGGCATCTAACACCACCAACAACAAAAATGGTTACAGAATTGTTATTCAAATCTTCCTTCTTTTTGCTCAATCCCAGGCAGAACCTGCCTTAAAATCTTTGTTCTCCAACTGAGTTAAAAGGAAGCTTGCTGAAATACTGCTGGACCATGATAAAACAATCATAACATCAAACCCCAAGAAATTCATGACAGTGTGTGGTTTTAATTGCTGAGAGGGATATTTGGGAAAATGGATTTTGCTTTGGTTGGACAACACAATTCTTCTGTGACCTACCAATGAAATCCCCAGAAAGTGTGTTTTGTTAGGATAATAGAACAGATTCTTTGAGATTCAATAAATTCTTTTCCTCAAGCCTTTCAGTTTGAGAAAACTTCAGTGTTATGACTTTCTTCTTTTCTTCCTTTTCTTCTCCTTCTTTTTCTTCTCCTTCTCCTTCTCCTTCTTCTTCTTTTTTTGGTAAGAAAGTTGGAGGATGCACCTATAAACTTTTTACAGTGCTTCTGAGTGGGAATGAGACATACGCTCACATTCTTGGTCCCTCTCAGGGTGGGCCAGCTGCTCTTTCTCCTGTCTTCCCATAGAACTCTACAGTTAGCTGTGTCTTGTACTATACTATGCATTCCGTTGTGACAGGACAATGACATTGTATATTTTGACTCCTCGAGTATACTGAGAACTCCACTGGGCAAAGTGAAGGTCAACGTCTATCCAGCAGTCAGCACATGTCACCCATCTACTGCTTCTTTTATGACTGAGTCCCAAGTACATTCCAGCATCAGTACATAGGAAAATATGTGATCATCTGCAACATTTCCTGGCAGAAAGGACTGTATCAGTGGTCACGTTGTACCACAACTGCCTGTATGCCCTGCACTGGATTTTCAATCTAAGTCAGAAGCCTCATTTGCAGACAGAACACCTGATTTCCCCCAAGATCAATGAGGCAATCTCAGAGGTAAACATGTATTCAGAGCTTCTGACACAATGATGCCAACCACATTCTCTCAGAAAAGAGAATACCTGCTAGATTTTAAGATTTTGGAGTGTTGATGAAGTGTTTGTTTAGGGTGCTGCTGTTTTGGGCTTTGTTTCCATGTTTTTAAAATGATTTACCTTCTTTGCTTTTTGGAATATGTAACCTATTCATACAGATCACATATGAAAATAAAAAGATCCACAGTGGAAAGTCTTCTTCCATCTCTTCTCTGCTCATCAAACTAACTTTCTTTCTTTCTTTCTTTCCTTCTTTCTTTCCTTTTTTTTGGTACTGGGGGTGGGACCCAGAGCCTTGGGCTTGCATGCTTTGCAAGTGCTGCACCACTGAGCTGCACCCTCAGCCCATTTATCTTTTTTTTTTTACTTTTTTGAGACAAGGTCTCAATAAATTATGCAGACTGCCTCTGATCTCGAACTTGTGCTCCTCCTGCCTCTGCCTCCTGAGTTGTTGGGATTACAGGCCCATGCCACTGCACCCAGCTATCGAACTCTTTCTAACTTCATGTCTGTTATTAATTTTCTCACATACAATAGCTTTTTTATATAACCGAGTATGTTATTATTTCCCCTTTTTGCAAAGTTACTTAATTACAAAAATATTAATTCATTAGCACTGAAGGAAGTTCATAACCACGTAGAGAAAACAGCAGGTGGAATCATTATTGGAAGAAATTAATTCAAATTAAAAAGGAAAGTGGAGGAAAAGAAAATCCTAAAATGCTTCAGTGAACTTTATTTGCTTTTCCAACATCCTTGAGCAAAAGGAAGAGAAGGGAGAATCTCCACTCAGCAGCTTGGCAAGCCTGTGGGTATCTGTGTGGTTCAAGACAGCCCTGTTTGGTCACCAGTCTTTCCAAATAAAAAAGTTAGGCTCTGCCAGGAACATGAAGAACAATGGTAGTCTGAATGGTTTGCTACAGCTTGTGGTCAGAAAAATTAAGTGAAATTGCACCAATGTTCTTAATACGATGGCCAGCTTGTTTTATTTCTCTATCCCAAAGCTCCCATTTTTCTCTGCTACCTCTCTTCAGTCATCTGGGCTATATTAATGGAGAAATGGGGAGGAACCACAGCAATTATCTGGAAAATCGAGTGGAAAAAAATTCAAATTACCTTCTCCTGAAAGGTCTGGGCAAATTTAAAAGCCAGTATTTCCTATAACTGAGATGACTTCAAGTTTTCAGAACATATAATTTCTTTCAGGGGCATTAAATTACATTTCGAAAAACACAGCCATCACAAATTTCTTGTCTAAATTACAGGCTATTATTGAGATCTGTCTTAATTTGTTTTTATTAAAATTTAGTCTTTTCCAACTATCCAAAATGCAATGGCTCAACTCATGTTGATTTTAGATCATGGCTGAAAAGATGTATATACTGAATAAGATGCATCCCCACAAACCTGTTTTAACTACCAATATCACTGTCTGGTGCCACATCAAACAGCCACATATGTGGTGCCCTGCTAGAGGTTTGGCTAGAGGGTCCAACTGTAAGGCTGATATTTAGCCTGGAGTCACTGAGCAATTCCCTAGGGAATAGGGATGCAGCACCTCAGAAGAAAGGTGATCCCGTGTCAAACTGGTCCACAGAAAGCAGTGCCTTCTTATAATTCCCACAGTGACACAGAATATTCTAGCTCCATCCTGAAATCAAGCATTTTCAAAGCACTGGAAGTATCACATGCGATCAACAGGAAGTTTACATGGGGAGAACTGACCTCAGGTTAATTCAAAATAGTCCTATGCTATTCTTGTGGGCGTGGCTTACTTATTACCAATCCCACGTTCATCCTTAAGAGTGTTTGGGAGTCCATGATCTATTCCATTTGTCACAACATCTTATGTTAAGACTAGCTTATTCATCTTCTATGCTCTGTCTAATCTCTGTTTTCACAGCAACGAGATTGACCTGGAGGACAAAACTGAATCACTTTCAAAGCTGTGCACATGACCACAGCTACGATGATCATTTAGCTATGTTGCATTTCTTTTTGAAATCCACTTTGTAGTGAAGACTATCTATGAATGATTGGCTTAAAAACTAATGAAAACATAATGCTTTGATGCTTCAGTTTGATTTAAAACGCAAAAAAGAACAACTACTTTGATGCTTCTTTCTATGCATTTAACTGTGTCTACAACTGGGACTTTTGGTTTTCATTTTGACAGTTTGAGTCAGCAACTGGAACAGACTGTAAATAGACAAAACAGTAGAGGAGGACTGGCAAATTTGTTCTATAAATGGACTAGCAGTAAATATTTTAGGCTTTGCAGACCAAACAGTCTCTTTTGCAACTACTCAATTCTGCCATTGTAACAGGGCAAACAGAGTCATGGACAATGTGTAAATGAATGAGTGTGGCTGTGTTCCAATATCAAGTTTATTTACAGCACCACATAGTGGCCCAGATTTGGCTGATAGGCTATAGTTTGCCAGCACCTTACGTTAAAAGACTCATCGGCCCTCTGGTCTTCCCCACAGGCTAGTTAGTGGAAAATGTGCCTTTATTGCCATTAGGATTCATAGCAAAATTCCCAGTATATCTTTCCTTAGTTAAGAAGACATTCTTGGTTTCTATGGCAGAAAACCACTGAGACTGTGTTGATTTTAAGAATTCTATCACACCTCAAGATTTATTCATAATTTCATAATTTATGCTTCAGGCAGTCTATTCAAGGGACAATATGGAGCCTTGGAACACTATGGATCAATATGAAGGTTTGCTTTCAAATGGCAGACCATGTTAGTGAGAAAACATGATCTTAGAATAGCTTACCTCAGAGAAATACCTGTAAGGTCACAAACTGGAAAAGTAGATTATAGACTGTCATGAAAACATCTGGAAATACACAATTTGGTAGTTTTTGCCCTTCTATTATTCTCATTTTAAGATGTGGCTTCCTTTCCTCTTGACCTGCTACTCTTAGGTTGGTAATTTCATGAAAATTCCTTGAAATAAATGAGACGTTTAAGTGCACTTGGATCTCTGTTCAGGGTGAGATATTTAGGATATGTAGTTATTTCCCTCTAACTTAAAATAAAAATATTATCTTCTCCTCTATTTTATCCCATCCCCCCACTTAAAGAACAATGCAGTTATTCATACTTGCGTCTTGCAAAAAAAAAAAAAAATCTATGAGGCAAAACCTTGAGCTGATTTTAGTGATTAAACACACCATCTGTTTGCAGATAATTCTGTGACTTGAGTCCTTGAGTCCTTAAGGAAGACTTTTTTTTTTTTCAAATTACTAATGTGTATAGTACATAAAATTTCAAGTTGACATTATAAAAAGGTGCATGTGACAATTATAATATTTGGCTCTTAGGCATGTCTTCATTGTTGTTGTTGTTGTTAGGTGCCGTCGAGTCGGTATCCAACTCATAGCGACCCTCATAGGGTTTTCAATGGCTGTTTCGGGATTGCCTTGGGAGTGGATTGCCAGGCCCTCCTCCCATGTCTTCATTAGTAGTCTTTATATTTGAAGGCCTACAGACTCTATCAGCTACGGATATTTATATTGTCATCGTTAGGTGCCCTCAAGTCATGTCCAACTCATAAGAGTCCCTCATAGGGTTTTCAATCGCTGATTGTTTCCGGATTGCCTCAGGAGTGGATTGCCCCATCTTCCTCCCAGATAATCATATCAGGTGTCCAAAATTCCACTTAAACTCTGGTGTGAAATTATCTTTTAACTATATCTCTCTGAGCTGCAAATAATCATACATTCAGAAATGTGCTAGATAAGCCATGATGTAAGAAAAGACTCTATCTAGTGCAGTAAGTGTTGCTGCCTCTGTGTGCCAACCCCATCATGCCTTAGATTCTTTCTTCCCTCAGTTTCCCTTGAGGGACTCTGGCAGGAAGAAAAGGCTATGAAAAACAAAGCATGGACAGAAACCAGGCTGGTGGGGATGACCAGCAATCAGGAGCCACAGAATCACATGTGAGGCTTCCACGGTAAACCTTGTCAGGCTAAAGCTTAAGATGTCTTTAAAAAGCTTCATGAGTACCAAGGTATCATGCCTTTTCAAAAGCAGTTACAATGATTTCCCACAGGAAATAACCCTCCGATTGCTCTCTGGCCAAACGTCTATCTACAGAGGAAAGACCTTTTGTGTGTTTTCTCCCCCTTCTTCTCTCCTACATTATTACTGGGTTGCAAACAATGCCTTTTTTGTTTTAAGGCAGGAATAAAAAAGCCTAAAATCAGCACACAATGGTGAGATCACTGGTAAGCCTTGAATCCCAAAGTTGTTAAGAAACAATAAAAGAGTCTTCCCTCCAACCCTAAGATAAGGGAAAGTTCAGGAGTCTGAGAGCAGAAAGCCAGACCGACTGACAAGGTTCTCAGGATGTTTCCCACAAGGACTGACCCATTTTAAAACGTTTGTTTTTGCTTTCCTGACTCATCTTTAGTCAAGAGAGCTATTATTGTTTCTGCCTTTTAAAATTACGTTCCTCTGAACATAGGAACAATTGTCACATGAGCTTATAAAATGCTGATAGCTGTAAACAAACATTTGACAAACATCGCTTCCTTTTATTTCTTTTAGATCTCTTTCAGCATAATTTCCTAGCCCCTTAGAAGAGGTCTACCAGTTGTCTCTCATCTCAGCCAGAAGATGTCACTGTAGTTGGATTAAATGATTACCAGAATCATTTGAGATATTCAAACTGAAAACAGACAGAGTGTCTAAAACATTCTATGAAACTGTTAAAAATTTATAAGGGGGCATTCTAGAATACAAGTAGATGCTGTCTGCCCAATTCTGCTTTTAGCAAATACAGATAACAAGTGTGCTCCACTCCAGGTGAAAAGAGAATGCTTCATTCCACCTTCCTTACTCCTTGCTAATTGGCAAATGTATTTGAAAGCAATAGCGTCAGAAACCAGTGACAGATTCTTACAGGTGAGAAAAGGTTTGCAGGGACCTAAGTAGGGGAGAGCTTCGTTTCTAAAAGAATGCATGGCCACTTTAGTGAAAACAGGATCCAGTGTGAGCAAGGTGTGGGTGGGTGAAAGAGAATGGGCTTAGCGTGGCTATGGAGCTGAAGCTGCTTGGTGTTCAGGCTGCAGTGGTGGTATTGCTGTGGTTTTATCTAAAGCAGTACTTCACCCTGACAGGAAATTGAAGTCACATTCTGGGCTAAATTCAAGGTGACTTTATTCATTGTTCACGACCTGTGTTTATCACATTGTGGCATAAGAGAGGTGGTCACCTATCTGTGGAAGAAAGGAACAAACGGGTGCAACCACATTATCATCATCATAAGAAAACCTAGAACTTTGACAGGTTATTATATGGTGCACTAAACTCTTAAAGCCTGCAGCTATAGCCCTGTGGCATCCGATCCTGTCAGATCTCGGAAGCTAAGCAGGGCCAGGTCTGATTAGTACTTGGATGGGAGACGGCCTGGGAACACCAGGTGCTGTAGGCTTGGGAGATGGACCCGGCAACCCACTCCACAAAATCAATCCGCCATTGAAAACCCTATGAACAGCAGAGAAGCACTGATAATAGTGTTTCCCTGTTGTATGTAGGGTCACTATGAGTCTGATACCGACTCAAAGGCACCTAACAACAACAAACTCTTAAAACTCCTTCATACCCAGGATTTTTCTGTTCCGATCTCTAGTGGGATGAATGGTGGACTCCTCAAAATAGATGTCCACCTTCTATCCCTTTGCACTTGTGATGGGAACTTACTGGGGAAAAAAGGTCATTGGAGATATAATTAAACTAAGGGTCTTGGAATAAGAGCATCTGGATTGTCTAGATGTGCCCCAAGTCCAATAAAAGTTTCTTAATAAGCCACACTGGGAGGAGACAGAGAGGGGGAGACTTATAAGGACAAAGGCAGAGATTAGAGTCACAGGGCTTTAAACAGAGGCACTGAGGAGCCCCGAGACCCTGCTGGCCCCTGAATTTCAGACTGCTGGCCTCCTGAACCACGTTTTCCAAAGCCTAGGGTCTGCAGTCTGGTACAGCAGTCCTAGGAAACAACTCCATTACTGACTTAGCAAACGGTGGTGTCCAGCCATGACCATGTGGGCCTACCTGCCAACCCTGCCTCCAGAGTGGGGCCCTCCTTTATCTGCTGCAGCGACCTTCCCGTCCAGCCCCCTCTGGAGGCTGCAGTGCAGTCACACACAAGGATCCACTGCCCTGGAAACAGGCAATCTCCCGTCCTATCTTCCCTTTCCTCCATCACACATCGTAGCCTGACTCCCTCTCTGCTTCCCTTCCTCCTTCCTTTCATCCTGGGTTGAAAACTTCCTTGGTGTGAGCAGCAGGGTAGCCTGCTAAAGGACTGCTGGTTCTGGGTCACACTGGCTGAAAAGGAGGCTCCTCGTCCCCACTGCTTCTCTCCAGGCATCACGCACACAGTTCAATGGACCCATGCACCCAGGGTCCTGAATCTGGGCCTGCAGCTATAGCGCTGTGGCATCCAATCCCGTGAGATCTCAGAAGCTAAGCAGGGTTGGGCCTGGTTAGTACTTGAATGGGAGACCACCTGGGAACACCAGGTACTGTAGGCTTGGGAGATGGACCCGGCAACCCACTCCCAAAAATCAATCTGCCATTGAAAACCCCATGAACAGCAGAGAAGCACTGACAATAGTGTTTTGCCTGTTGTACATAGGGTTGCTATGAGTCGTATACCGACTTGATGGCACCTAACAACAACAACAACCTCTGACAGAGCAAAAAAGTCCTGAGATAGCAGAGATCACCTGGGAACCTAACATGGAAAGGTAAATCTCCCAGTCTTACTTCTTCCTTTCCCCTTTACTCCAAGGAAACTTTTCCTGCCAAAGTTAAGACACACACCTCGCCCATCCTCTCTAACCCTCAGCTTCAACTCAACTTATTGCACCTGTTCCCATCTCTCTTCCTTCCCACACTGATGCCCAGTGGCTTCTTTTCTCATTCTCTTCCCTGACTTTACCTGCCTGGAATAAACTTGTTCCTCTACAGGTCAGAATACCTTGCCCTGTGTCTGTGGACCCTTGCCCCGTGAGATTTTCCTATCAGGAGGTATGGTAGACTACGGGAAAAGCAAGGCCCCTGATTACCTTCCCAGATCCGTGGAGAAAGCTGGAAGCCTTCTGTCCAATCTGATCTGAACCCTTCCAGAAAGGTGAGGCAAATAGCACTGTCATGTTGTTGTTGTTAGGTGCCACTGAGTCAGATCTGACTCATAGTGACCCTGTGTACAATAGCATGAAACCCTCCCCAACACTGGGCCATGCCTGTCACTACGGTCAATGCTTCCCTGCTATTCATAGGACTCTCAATGACTGATTACTTCGGGATTGCTTTGGGAGTGGGCTGTCAGGTCCTTTTCTCATTTTCGTGGTGCTGGGGATGGAACCCAGGGCCTCAGAGTGCACAGAGCAGCACTTTACCAACTGAGCTAACCTGCAGCCCAGCATTGTCATGAGGGATTTCACTATACCTTTCAGGTCTCTTGAAAGAAGAGCACTCCCTCCCAGTGTGTCACATGGAGTAACCTGAAGTCTCTCTGATTTCCAAACATTTGACTTTCAGATGTTTTCCAGAGGGTGCTGTGGACCTAGATAGACACAATCTTACTTTCTTAGAGGATGGACTGGAGTAAGTAGGACTGTACTCTGCTGGCATGTCACCATAACAGGAGCACAGGACTGACTTGCAGTGCTGAATCAAATGCAACGGAAAAGCTACTGCTTCCTCTCAAGCTCCTATGAAGATTTGTGGCACAATTTAGTTATGGGGTCACAGATAGTTTGCTTTAACATAATGCTGGGCAGCTAAGACAGCATGTGCATTATTACTTCATTCCTCTCTTAGGTTTCCTTTATGAATGTATAATATCAGTGGGCTCTTGCCATTTATCATATAATTTTATGATTAGCTATTACCAAAGCACCAGATAATAAATACAGTTCACTCGTTAAATATTAATCAAACATACTTCTTGTGAGAACAAAGTAAGCAGTAACTGAATTTTTTCATGGGACACTCTATGGGGTCATGTTTTGTATTTACTCTGTATGATTTACCTTATTTACCTTAGAAACTCTGGTACCCTGTTCTATGCCCAGAGGCCTGACCTAAAAGCTACATCAACACAACCAGCCTCCACTGCTCTCTGGGCTTTAGTTGGAACTGAGCAACAGGCAGCCCAGGAGAAACAGACTGGGCAGGAGAAGGGAGCAGTCACAGCTTTTTATCACCTCGTACCTGCCTAGGTGGGTTATCCCTCTACCAGACAGAGGCTCTTCCTGCAGACACAGCTACTACTCCCCCTCAGTTCTGCAAGCACCCTGGGAGTGGGGCTCCCTTTGCCCTGACAGGCCCAGGAACCACACCATATATTTCCCATCTCTGAGGGTCCCTGAGAACCTGCCCTCAACTTTATACCCATCTCTCTAATAAACTCTTTCCAATTACCTTGTTTGAATATTCTTGATCAACACATCATTTCTGAGCTCTAGGTGGCATCCAAGGCATGAAATATGCTGTAGTAAAATACACTATATTTACAATTTAGTTACATGGTTAAGGATGCATCCCTTGCAGCTGCCTTACATTGGGAATACAATTATTTTTATTTGAGTTATCAAAACCATGTTCTTCCTGGAGAGAAGACAATGCATAAAGACAACAGAAAATTTGATACAACGAACCACACAACTAATTTGTTTAGACCCCATCGAAGGTTTCTTTTAGATCCAGATTGGGGTTTCTAACACTAAGTTTAGCAAGAGTTTAACACTGTGCTCTTGATTTAAATGTAAGTCATCCTTAATCCATGATAATCTTGCAAGGCACCTATAATGCCCATCTTAGAGCTAAAAAACACAATACTCAGGCGCAAGTGCTACCAAACTGACATGTCTACCTGAGACCTAGAGAGAAGTCTAGAACAGGCACACCTGGCTACACAGCCCTTTCTCTGTCCACCTACCAGACCACTCTGTGCAGAGGGACACTGGGTACTCATGGATTTCTTGTGGATTAAGACGATTTGGAGAAGCCTGGGAGGTTGGGGTTTATCTCAGTTGGTAGAGTGCTTGCTCTGTGTCCTCTGAAGCCTTGGGTTCGATCCTCAGCACCACAAAAATAGTAGAGGAACCTGGCAACCTACTTCTGAAACAATCTTGAAACAATAAGCCATTGAAAATCCTATAAAGAATGGCCAAGATCAACAAAACAAAGAACAAATGCTGGTGAGGATGCGGAGAAAAGGGAACTCTTCTACACTGAACTGTAAATTTATTCAACCACTCTGGAAATCAATATGGAGATACCTCAGAAAACTGAAAGCAGAACTGCCATGACCCAGCTCTACCACTCATGGGGTATCCAAAGGGAGACAAGTTATCATACCACAGAGACACCTATATCTCCATATTTAATGCAGCACTCTTCACAATTGCAAGGATATGGAACCAACCAATACGACCATCTACAGAAGAATGGTTTTAAAAAAGGTGGTACATATACACAATGGAATATTGCTCAGCAATAAAAAAGAATGAAATATCATTGCAGCAAAATGGATAAGACTGGAGAATATCATCTTAAGTGAACAAGCACAGACTCAAAAAGAGAATTCTATATTCTCACCCATATGATCTGTCAGATCTCAGAAGCTAAGCAGGGTTGGGTCTGATTAGTACTTGGAAGGGAGACTGCCTGGGAACACCAGGTGCTATAGGCTTGGAAGAAGGACACAGCAACCCACTCCCCCAAAACAAGCAGCCATTGAAAACCCTATGAATAGCAGAGAAGTACTGACAATAGTGTTTCGCTTGTTGTACATAGGTTTGCTATGAGTTGCACACCAACTGGATGGCACCTAACAACAACAACAACAACAACGAGAAGGATGCACCAGGACCTACACTCACCTCTGTCCAAGAGTTACCTCATTTCAAACTCATGGTAACTCTAATCTACCATTTTACAGTTGAGAAACTAACATCTAAAGAGTTCAAAAACAGTCACCACCGTCAGAAAGCTAAAGTTAAGGAAGTGTCATTGGGCTCTAGGTGGTCTAAATCCAGATTCTATGCTCACAGGAAAGCTTCAATCTACTTACAAGACACTAGTATCATTCTGTTATAGACTCACTAGATTCTAGTTTTAAGAGAAAATTGTATATAGCAATCTTAACTTATTGTAAGGATATTTGATTCTAACATGAAATGTGATGAATTCAATTTTAAAACCAAGTCTCAGAGTTAAAAAAAAAAACCTAGCTTCCTGAGTTTTGGGGAGAATTATAATTTTATATCAGTATGGAAGTGATTTGGAGATTTTATTAAAGATCATCTAAATATAAACCTGCCTGCAGCCACACCTCTGTGGCATCTGATCCCATCAGATCTTGGAAGCTAAGCAGGGTTGGGCCTGGTTAGTACTTGGACAGGAGACCGTCTGAAAATACCAGGTGCTGTAGGCTTGGGAGAAGGACCTGGCAACCCACTCCCAAGAAACAACCTGCCATTGAAAACCCTATGAAGCCGGGCATGGTGGCACATGCCTGTAATCCCAGCAACGTGGGAGGCAGAGACAGGAGGATTGCAAGTTTGAGACCAGAGGCAGTCTGTGTAATTTAGTGAGATCCTGTGTCAAAAAGTAAAAAAATGGGCTGGGGGTACAGCACTTGCAAAGCATGCAAGCGTGAGGCCCTGGATTCAACCACCAGTACTGCAAAAAAAAGAAAAAGAAAAACCTATAGATAGCAGAGAAGCAATGACAATAATGTTTCACCCACTGTATAAACGGTCGCTATGAGTCAGACACCGACTTGAAGGCACCTAATAACAAATATAAACATGGGAGAAGGACCTGGCAACGCTCCCCAAAATCAATTCACCACTGAAAACCCAATGAGTAGCAGACAAGCACTGATGATAGTGTTTCACCTGTTATATGTAGGGTCACTATGAGTAGGATACCAACTTGACAGCACCTAAGGGCACCTAACAACAACAATAAGAAAAAATAAATAAAAGAAAAGGTGTCAGGTTCTACAGAACATTTAGAGAGATGCCACTGAAGTCAAGAGCCAAAGGATATGGAATTAGTTAGGTGGAGGGCAGGTAGAGGGATGTTTAAAGAGAAGGGTACAGGACCTGTAGGAGGAGCAGACAGGAGGAAAATCTTATAAATGCTTATATGCCCAGCAACGAATTTGGGATTTATACATCAAGGCAACACTTGAGAAGTTTTGTTTCACTCTTCCAATTCCTCTTCTTTTTCATTTTCCCTTCGATATTTTATGTTTTTAGCAGTGAAACATAGTTTGTGGTAATAACAGGTCTGCTTACCTATTCAGCAAGAATTTGGTGGTTACCAGTTTTATGTCAAACACTAGGCTAGGTTCCATGGATGAAAACATACTGGATATGTAATGGGTTGAAAAGTGTTCCTCCCAAATTCACATCCACCAGAACCTCAGGTTGTGACCTCCCTGGGAAGTAGGGTCTTTGCACATACAATTTGTTAAGTTGAGACGGCATCATGGTAGTACACACGGGCTCTCAAACTAGTAACTGATATCCTTCTAAGAGGAGGAGAGGCTGCAAAGGCACGTGGGATGAAGGCCACTGAAAGACAGAGGGAGACTGGAGTGGTGAGTTTACAATCCAAGGAACACCAAAGAAAGCTTTCTTCCCTAGAACCCAGAGCAGAGGCAAAGAAGCATTTTTCCCTGGAGCCTTTAGCGAGTACAACCCTTCTGACACGCTGATTCAGACTTCTAGCCTCCTGGACTGCCAGAAATACATTTATACTTTTACAAATGACCCCGTTTGTGGCAATATGTTGTGGCAGCACTGAGATAAGACGCATTGCCTTGCTCTAGTCAGCCACTATGAATGCAGGAGACAGTCACATAATAGAAATGACTGTGTGTTCAATACTGAATTTGTGCTCGTCCAAGGCATTACAGACCTTTCAGAACACCCCTGAATTATTTCTTCACTCCTGACTTTCTTACTAGTGATTCCTCAGGAATCCAGTTCGTCAAGTAAATTTGATTTTAGACAGAAGAAGATGAAAGGAGCAGGTTTCTCCATGATCTAAGCATAATGATAGTATCTTTCAGTTTGAACAAATTTAGGCTTTCTGCATTTCTGAGCACAACTAAATTACTTATGGCATTAGCCATATTTGTGTTTTTTGTTTTGTTTTGATGTTATATCACTTCTTCTCTCAGGACCACACTGTTCACGTGAGTCTTTCTCAGAACTCAAATAGTGCCTATCCCCAAATCTCCCTCTGTCCTAGCTCACTCAGCACGCATCCCTGAGATCTGTCTCACCTCTGCACTGCCTCAGGTCATCTTCTTTAAAACCCTGATCAAACCCACCTTGAAAAGCCTCTTTCAGCTAGCTCTATTTTGAAATACATTCCCCTTTATCCCTCTAGTAATATTCCAACCTTAGTACTTGCACAGGTTGTCTTATTTATTGCAGGCTCTTTTGATGGGATTTTTTTTTATTTATTTAATTCATTTTCTAGGGCTTCCATAACAAGTTACATCAAACTTGGTACCTTTAAAACAACAAAAATTTGTTGTTGTTGTTGTTGTTAGATGCCGTTGAGTCGGTATCTGACTCATAGAGACCCTCATAGGGTTTTCAATGGCTGAGTGCTTCGGGATTGCCTTGGGTGTGGATTGCCAGGCCCTTCTCCCATTTTTGTGGTGCTGGGAATTGAACTCGGGGCCTCAGAGACTGCAGCACAGCACTCTACCCACTGAGCTAAATCCCAGCCCACAGAAATTTACTCCCTTACAATTTTAGGAAGCCACAAGCCTAAAACCAAGATGTCAACAGAGCTGCACTCCCTCTTAAGGCTCCTGGCCTCTTTCAGCTTCTGGTGGCCTCTGATGTTCCTGATTTGTACCCACATCACTCCAATCTTTGCTTCTGTCTTCCCATGGCCTTCTCCTCTGTGTCTTCCTACTCTGTATATGTCTTCTAGGGACACAAGCCCTTAGATTTAGGGTCCACTTAAATAATCCCAGATGACCTCATTTTGAGATCCTTAACTTAATTATGGACAGGGATTTGGCTCAGTTGGTAGAGCCCTGAGCTGCAGTCTCTGAGGTCCCGAGTTCAATTTCCAGCACCACAAAAATGGGAGAAGGGCCTGGTAATCCACTCCCAAGGCAATCCTGAAAGAGTCAGCCATTGAAAACTCTATGAGGGTCGCTATGAGTCGGATACCGACTTGATGGCATCTAACAACAACAACAACAACTTAATTAAATGTGCAAAGACATCTTCCCAAATATAGTCACATTATGGGCTCTGGTGATTAGATGTGGACATATAATTGATGTGTGGGGAGGGCATCATTTAGAGCATTACATTTATCTCCATATCCACCTGCCCTTGTGTATTTCTTATATATTGTGTCTATATTATAATTGCATTGCTTATTTAACTGAGTCCAGTATAGCATTTGGACAAAGGTTTGTACATGTACAAACTATCACAAATCCCACCCTGCGGTACTATTACATTTCTGCCAATTGACTTTGTTACACATTGGATGGTCCCTCCAGTACTGATAGTTGGCACGGTAAGTATAAGAAGGATTGACAGAGTCTTGAATACTGTCCTGACATTTACAAAATAATAATCCAAAAGATAACAGAAAGGGAAATTAAAATTTATAAAAAATCAAAACATATAATTAACAATGATACTCAAAAACTTTTTAAGTGAAATTGAGGCAGTGACACACCTAGTCTAAATTCTGATTCTACTTATTAGTTATCCAATTTTTGCAAGTTTTATAACATTTCACTTTTATTTTGACCTGAAGAGAAAAGAAGGAAAGGGGCAAGGAAGGAATTGACACAGCCTCCATCCTAAATAATTTGCTAATGTTGCTGTATTTCAGATGGTGAATGCCCTCCCTGCCATCAAGGCCCATGTGTTAATGACTTGGACCTCAGGGTCCTGGTATTGGATAGAGGTAGAACTTTTGGGATGTCAGCCCTAGTGAGAGGTCCTTAAGTAACTGAAGCATGATCCTGAGGGGGACTGTGGGACTCTACCTCCTTCTTCTTTTTCTGTTTCACTCCTTAGCTCCTGAAGTGAGTGATTTTGATATAGCAAACGTTCACACCATGATGTTTTGTCTTGCCAAGGGCTGCAACAGGGCCAACCGATTATGCACTGGAACCTCTAAGTAACATAAACCTTTTCTCTTCATAAGTTGGCCACCTCAAGTACTCATTATTATGATGAAGACATGGTTTGCACAAATGCTATCTACTTCTAATGTCACAGTATTGCAATGATCACTGGAAACTCATCTGTGGAAATGGCTGTCGCAGAGCACAGAACGGGTGATGACTCCACGCACTGAGTAGATTTGCACCAGGAGAAGCCAAGCTTTAGAAAATGAGGTCACCAGCAGAAGTTATTTTTGCACGTTGCCTTTCTTCCTGCTCAAGGCTCACTTCAGGATGACAGTCTAGCCCAATTAGTCAGATAAATGGAGTCATTCCAATACCGAATATTGTTCTTATAAAGCGTTTTCTGTTTACTATGAAAATTAAGAAGTGTCATTGCTTTACAGATGCCACCCAAAGCCACATGCTGCTCCAGGCAGAGCTGGGGATTTCACACTGTTGCAGAGTGAGGGCCGACAACAGGCCACAATATACACCAGACGCAGCGTGACTTAAAAGGAATTGATCAAAACTGTCCAGAATCTACTCTGCCCAAGAATTATCACTGGGACGACAATTTTTTGACATGGTAACCCAACTGGCTGCCAGCTCATCTCCATTTGCTTTGTGGTAGCCCACATTGCTTTTCACCTTTTTTCCTTCAAGCATGGGACTTAACTTGAGGTGGGCTCAAGCATCCAAGTGTGGGCTTCTTCTTTCTTCTCTCTAGAGGGGGTGGAAGCATGGTGATGAGTTTACAAGCTTGGAAATGTAGAGGGCTGACGGCACCTTCTCCTGCTTCCCTTCGTCTGTGTATAAAGCATGTCAAAGGAGCTCCTTCTGCATTAATAACCAATTGGATACAATGGTGACCCAGCTGGTGCTGTACACAAGTTCCTTCCTCTGAGTGGGGGCTGTGTGTGCCTGAATGTGTGTGTGCATGTACACATGTGTGTAAGTGTGCACGTGTACAACGCATCAGGGTGACACTGGCCAGTGCTCCTGAAACCCACAAAAGAAATGTCTTCTCTGAAGACCTGCTATAGGAGAGAACTAGGAGTTTCCCTCTTTCTTCCCACGTTGTTTTCACAGCCATTTGGTCACAGCAATGCAGAGCACTCAAATGTCCGCGACCGTGATGAAGGGCAGTCATGCAACCAAGCGGTAATTCTTTTTCATCCTGTAATCCTAGCTGGTTGTTTCTAAAATGTGGAGAGTTTCATCGTGTCTTGTGCTTGTGAGACAGAAGTGGTTCATTGTGCCCAAGGCTACCACTGGCTGGGGTTAACCTGACTGGAGCCTTAGGGGGATGTGGCAGCTTCCCTTCACATACAAACTAGTCATCTCTGGTAGAGCAAGTGAGGGGTTACTTTAGCAAAGATGACAGGGCCTAACACCTGTTGCAATTCCTGGGAAGTCAGGTTGGTACTCATCTTTACCTGTTGTTCCAGGTATGTTTCCCACTTTGCCAAAGTGGGCATGGACTTGACTTGAGGTAGTCTTGATGCATCAAAATAGGTGCAACTACCCTCAGGTGCATGGAGGAACAAAAGGTAAAGGGCATCTAAAATATGATGGCAGGGATCAACACACATAAATTTGTGTAGTCTTATACATTGTCTCAATTACAAATGGCATCATTCACAGGCCTGAAAAAGGAGTCCAATATAAGTCCAATACCCTTGAACATGTTCCTTGGACAATATGAGGCCACATCCTCCATTTAAAAATGGTACAAACGTATCTTCATACATGATTGTTGCAATAACATGATTCAAGCCTGAGGAGAGCCTACAGGGCTATGCAGTTTTCTTTTGTCATGGTGAATCCCAGACTCAGAGAAGCTACCAGACTCTCCCCAAGTCACCAGCACGGGTGGTGACAAGAGTCCTGCTCACTCTCAGTGATTCCTCTTGCACCTGGGAAAAACTACAGAGAAATGTTCTTCAAGGGAACCTTCACCAAAGCCATGACAATGACTACCGGAGGAGGAAGAGAATGGGGTCACTCAGAAATGCTCCAAAAAATGAAGACTTCCAGGGGAACCGTCCCTGCCCTATTTCCAAGAAAACTCATTTGAGGTCAGCTTGCTAGAACTGAGGTGCCCAGCTGCTGATAAGAAACCACCAGAAATCACTTATCTTGTTCCTCCTCTCCCTGTTTACCTTGGCCACTGCCAAAAAGTTCAAGTTTCCTGTGAAATCTATGATCCCTGTTGTTCCCATATTTCTGTCTCATGACCCAACATGTCACTCTTCCTTTTCCTGCTGTGCCTTCTCCTTATGCTTCCTGGAACCCTCAATCAATAACACAGCAAACATTCTTACTTCCCTGGCTAATTTATTACACGCTCCCTTAACTCCGTGCTTTAACTAAGAACTGTCCTTTGTGCAGACCTTCCTCTACAGCCTTCCTTGGTATTTTTCCAGTACCCTGTGTACCCTAAGAGCTGGAGCTGGGGTAGATACTCTCTTGGTCTCTGTGCTATTCCTTGTGACCTCTTATCCCCTTTGTTCTTGTGATGCTCTTCATTCTGGAGTCTCTGACAACATCATCTCCCCTTCTCCTTGCTGTCACAATGGCTATGACTTATATCATTCATGGGTGGGCTTAGGATAATCCTCTTTGGTAACTTCAGCATCATGTCCCAGCGTTTCAGTTTTTTGACCTCACCTCCAATGGTCTTTTCTTCCATTCTATCTTAGTCATCTATTTCCAACGTCACGCTCAGGATTCTTTCATGCCTGGGAGCTGCACCCAGCCAAGTGCCTCCCCTGCAGCCTTCCAGCTCACTTGCCAACACAAGGAGGGTTCTGCGATTCCAAGTTCTCATTTTTATTGGTTCTCTCTTATACTAACCCCACCACTTCTCACTATGTGTCGCCCACCTTCTCTTTTCTTTTCCTCTTTGTCTAGACTAAACTCCATGTTGAGTACCATAGTCATTCTCCTGCAAAAATCTTCAACCCCCTCGCTTCTCTCTTCTATCTTGGCTTCACCTTCCAAAACCCCCAATCTCACTGCTCCAACTTTCCACCTTCCTTACGCCTGTATCCTAGCTGATTTATGTTGCTGGAGAAAAACTACACAGCTGCTTGGTTTCACTTCAAATTTATTGTTGCGTGTGCTACTACAGCCTAGCAATGTTACTACATTTCCTTCCTAAATCCACATTGTTTTTTTTACTTTATGTACTATTTATCTTCAAACATCTCTGACCCCTTGGCCACTTCTCCAGTCCAACCTTTGCTCTTAGGATGGAGAAAATATCCCATAAGTTTGCATAGGAAAATGCCTTCAATTACACCTAGGGTCTCACCCTTACTTTCTCAAGAACTGCTCCTTTGTCTTTTCCCCTGTTTCTTTTGCATTATGAGTAACTCCATTTTAACCATCCACTCTTATCCACAAGGAACATTCTCCAACCTTTCTATTTAAAAACACCTTTCCCAGACTTCTGAATCTCTTCGCTACCTGCCCCATTTTTACATTCTCCCTTACAGCTTGTCAAGACATGTCTATTGATTGCTGCAGAGAAATGTAAAAAGTTGTTCAAAAAGATAAAGTGCAGTCATGTTACACAGCAATCTTATTTATGAATAGGATTCTTATAGCATTGGAATAATGATATTGATTGGCTCCACTTCTTGGTTTCTTATTTACATTTTAAAAATTTGAGTCAAAAAAGATACTTATATATTTTTAGAGATCCAGTGCTTTTTCCCCCGGAGGCAGACACCTAAAACACTTTTAACCAAATCTCTTGCAATTCACCTCTGAAGAAAGTACTCACAAAGTACTTTACTTTCTGAATATTAGAAATTTACATTAGTTTCTTACTATTGAATATGCCATTCAGCTTTTATACAATGTCCCTATACACGCACACATACACACACACACACACACACACACACACACACACACACATACACAGATCTCTCTTTTCTTGTCTTTCTAACATACTAACATCATGTTGTTTTGGTTAAACCAGTAGCCAATGATATGAAAATCTTGATCTTAAATAAAATCATTGTGTACCAAGACTGCACTTTATCTCTTGAACAACTTTTAAATTTTTCTACAGTTATCAATTGCTTCAATTTTCTGATTATCTTTCTATTTATTAAGAATTCATTCTCCACCAGAACTGTAGAACTCCTCTTGTATTTCCAAGTATAAGAGGTAAACTATCAATTCCAACTTCTATTGGACAAATCCTTGCTGGGGTCCTCTATATTCTTATTCAAACTGGACAATGGTGGCAGAAGAGAGATGTAGTAAAAGAGGGCCTTGGAGAATCACTGTGACAACTGTACATGGACCCACACCTTAGAAATAGGACCTGGCTAAGAGGTTGAAGACAGTGATCATGAGAACTATTTAAAGGTACAGCAATAGCTTCAGGAATCTATGGAATCAGAGGGCTACTACTCTTTACAAATTAAAGGAGCTTTTGCACCCGAAATAAATAACAGAATTTTCCTGACTTTCTGGTGTTGCAAGGCAGAGGCAATCCCAAATATCTGACTAAATGATTGCTCTAGCTCACTGCTGTGTATACTAAATCCCAGGTCATTCATCTCTATACTACGTTCTTGTTGTTCTTGTTGTTGTTAGTTGCTGTCGAGTAGGTATCCAACTCATAGCGACCCTCATAGGGTTTTCAATGGCTGATTGTTTCAGAATTGCCTTGGGAGTGGGTTGCCACATCCTTCTCCCATTTTGCCCTGCTGGGAGTCAAATTCAGGACCTCAGAGACTGCAGAGCAGTGCTCTACCAACTGAGCTAAATCCCAGCCCTACTAAGTTCTTAGGAGTATTAAAACTGTATGGGGAGTGTTTTGTTCTGTTGTACATAGGGTCCCTGTAAGTCAGACCCAACTCAACGGCACCTAACAACAACTTTAGATTAATTATGGAGAAAAATATTGTGAAAAGTCTGAATAGAACAATCATTTTGTTTTTGTAGAATAATTCCAACATAATTACGAGCTGTTTTTACTCCACTTGCTTTGATAAACACAAAGGACTTATTGATCTCACATCTTAGAGGTATCTTTTGACTAAACAATATGGTTGGATCAAGTCTTAAAAACCCATTCCTAATTCTTAATAACCTTGAAACTGGCCTATAGGATGAATGAGCTTAAATTTTTTTGCTAGAAAATAAAATACGTAATTTTGAGCATTCCAAATCAAATTATGGAATATTCTGAATTACTGGAATATAAACTTGTGAGATATATATATACATACATATATATATATATATATATATACATATATAAACATATATATCTATATCTCACATATATATCTATATCTCATATATATATATATATATATATATATATATATATATATATATATATACACATACCTCATATGGGGCTGGGATTTAGCTCAGGTGGTAGAGCGCTGCGCTGCAGTCTCTGAGGTCCCGAGTTCAATTCCCAGCACCGCAAAAAATGGGAGAAGGGCCTGGCGATCCACTCCTAAGGCAATCCCGAAACAGTCAGCCATTGAAAACCCTATGAGGGTCGCTGAGTCGGACACCGACTCGACGGCACCTAACAACAACAACAACATATCTCATATATATATATATATATATAATAAGTTTATATTCCAGTAATTCAGAATATTCCATAATTTGATTGCCTCTGCCTTGCAACACCAGAAAGTCAGGAAATTTCTGTTATTTATTTCTGGTGCAAACACACACACACACACACACATACACATACACACACCACACACACACACACACACACACACACAGTATTTGCTTTCTTTTTCTGAATGCTACCTGAACCTCCTTCCAGTAAAACAAATATGGCTTCCTTCCCTTCAGTAAATGTAAACAAGTTACCATATAGCCAACTTTCAACTTTTTACTCTGGCTGAGTGATTCTTTACTGAATATTTCCCATTAAACTTGCTCTTTATTTAATGAAACCAGCCCAACCTTTGCTTTATTTTCAACAAAAAAATGCAAGCAAGTGATGGAAAGTGTAATCTATTTCCTGCCCGAAGCAAATCCCCTTTGCCAATTCGGACTTACCCTTCATGTTTCATGGATAACTGGCCAAAGAGAAATTCTTTACTTTATTCAATACACACGTTATGTAGCAATTAGTTTTCAAATTCATTTTTGAGAAATAAAAGTAGGATGTCTGGAATATAGTAAGGGTGATTAGGTTTGAGGAGAAAGGAGTAATAAATGGAAATTTCAGAAATCTTTACTGTGGAAAGTGGTTGTATCTTAAAATAGAATTGTTTTTAGAAATAAGAAAAGGCTCACTGAGTTCTATGGAATGAACAGATTATCCAGGATGATTCTTAGACAAAAGCTATAAATCAAAAGCTAAAGTACTTTGAAAAAAGACCATGCAGTTGACTACAGTTTAAAATTACTATATTGCTGTGAATTTGCTGACTGTATAAAAATTTCATTTGCTCAGAAATACACTCAAAATTATTTTGATCCATGTAAAATTTTATCTATGTGATGTGAAGCAGTTTTTATTTCTTCTTTTGCTTTCTTTTTAGTGGGCCATGTAGAGTTTTCCTTTGAACTGAATGGCATGGGACTGATGATTGGACATCTCTACACAGGTACTCCTTGGGAGAGACAACCGAACAACAGTTCCTAAGCCACTCTCTCCATCTCTAATAACATGATATGTTCACTCTGCTCAAGACACAATAATAAGACCCACTGTAAGTGTATCTAACATTGACTGCATTGAGAATTATTGATAAATAAGGATTTTACCCAGTAGTTAAGAAAAAGTTAAAAAAACCCTAAAAGTATGTGTTACCATGTATTGCAGATCATATAAATTTAGTAGGTAACAGCCAGCTTTTTATTTTGAGAAGAGGGGCTCTGCAATTCCAACCCAGTACCTCTGGTGAGATCACCCCTTCATTTGCACCTTAAGGCATGATTGATTTTAATTTCTAGCTAAAGTCTCTTCTGGTTTCTTTGGCTTCTGGAAGTAATACATTTCAATGTATTAGAAAGCTGACTGTAGCATCTGTTGCTACTGGTACATTCTATGGAGGGGAATTTGCTCTTCCGTTAAAGACTTTCCTTGGGCTAACTTTTTAAAGATATGAAGAACCAAGCAGCTGGACAGGAGGAAGGAAATTGGAAAACGAGAATGACAAAGATAAGGAAGAGAGGTTTTCCAGGAATCAGTGCCCTTGAGAAGTCAGGGTGTATGATCTTGACCACACATGAAGCCCTGATTTAACGGGGTGGAGGAATATTTCCTCTTAGGAGAAAAAAATAGGTCAGTGGATCTCAATACAGAGTCTCAACTAATTGGCCTAGAAGGGGCCTGGGCAATGGTATTTTTTCAAATCTCTTCAGGTTTTGATTTTTATATGTACTCTGGTTGAGAACTCCTGAAGAAAAAATGAAGAGAAAGGTGGCCAAAAAATAGACATGTTGAGAAATTTGAGATAGAATACATTCTAGGAAGATAGTAAAAGATGGAGTCATATTTTTGCATAGAAACAGGATGGAAAGTTTGAAAAGAGCAGGAATATTTGAAAAGGAGGGTGCTAAAAATGCAGCAGGAATTTATCTAGCAATATCTTTTGATGAGCCTTTATTGTAGAGAAAGTATAACTAAATTTTCTAAGCATCACAGATACCCATGAATTTGCTTCATAAATGTCTTCATATGTCTTCATGATGTCTTCATATTAACTAGGTATTAAATAGAGGAAATGTATTTAGGGCATTGTTGATTTTCTTAGTGAATTTTGATTAATTTTAAATAAGTGTAATCAAAATACATATATTTGCCCAAAGTATGTGTAGTGGGAAATATTCAAATTTGGGAAATCACAAATATCCTCATGGGGTTCGTTTGGTTTGGCTTATTGTTGGTGTTCATGTGAGGAAGAGGGGCTATGTGATTTGTTTTCCATTTTCCTCCAACATGGCCACAGAGAAGATAAATTAGTTTTGTCCTAGATTAAATATAATCCTCTTGCACAAATGAGTACCATTCCAATGTAAGAAAAAAAGTTATCCAACCTTGGAATTGGAATTTACTAAAAAAAAAACAAAACAAACAAACAAACAAACAAAAACAGAGTGGGGGTTTTCAAACTATATACAGTCAATTTCCTTAAAAGGCAAATTCTTATGTGTCTCCTCAGGCCCAGAAGTTTGACGTATCAGGTTTTTAAATTTTGATTCAACTTCTCTTTCACTTGGCAAAACTGTGCCATGTTCATAGTAATTTTTTAAGTCTGACAATCTCATAACAAGAGTTGAACACAGCAGCTGTTTACCATTTCATGCTAATGAAATGTGATTTTCAGCATTATCCATTTCATTCTTTCACCTCCAATCGCTTAAATACAAATAAGAGAAAGACACAGGTAGACACTCGGGAGTATGTTATCCATATATTACCAATTGATGAATCTTGAGTATAAACACTTTTTGGTCCTAGGATTTAAATGCTACATTATTTGATATAATAGAGGTTGATATCCAGGTGCATTTAATTCTAAGCAAGTAAAGAATTCATAATGTAGCATAAAAACAATCCTGGGTCTAGAGGTCCAAGGTGGAGATTTGTCCCTAGCTCCACAACTAATATAAACTGTGACTTTCAGCCAGAATGTAAGCTATTTCTCAATTTTTTGCTATGCAAATTGGAAAACAATTCTTTTCACTACATTGTTAAGAGGAATGCCTGTCAAACATATTTTAATTCTCCAATTTAATTAATTTATTTTGGAAATGTATTATGCTAGCATATTGAACTTCCTGAGGGTAAAGCACAGGAGTATACAGAGAAATAGGAAGAAGATATTAGGACAGATATGCAGATTCCCTGAGGTATACATGGGTTAAATACTGAAACTCCAAATTGATGTCTTACATATTTTAAGTTCCATGATTATCTTTATAAATATTAACATAATACAATTTCTGTATGAGCAGTGAACATAGGAATATTAAAATAAGTCGTATGAATACACTTCTGAAAAGAGCTAGCCCATGTAAGGTTTTTTCTTTTTCTTGTGTTGATGTTGGTGCCATGAGGTTATAAGAAACATACGAAAGAAATTACATGAAAAAATGTGAGAATTTTTTCCTGCCTCACCATCACATATGTTGAGCCCCAGACACAATTATCCTTTTAGAATGTATTACAGATGCAGTGCTTAGCAAATGGGTGCAAGATGTTTGTTCAGATATAAACTCACAGGCCAGTGCTGGGGGAAACTGGCAAAAGCCTTTAGCAGGCAATGTTTCTAGTAGTTTGCCAACCCAGATCATTTCTTTTCCTGGAGAGTTTTGACAGCTGTCTTCCATCTCTTCAGATTGCATTTATAATTGGTTATTTCCATGGAAACATGGATTTCAAGCCATAGTCTTCTTTATTAACTAGCTTTAAAATGGAGGTGTGCCCTGAGCAAAATGGGAATTTGAGGGTAACAGCAATTAGGATAAAATCTACCATACGTGTCTGTACGATGTTAATTCTGTAAGCACGAGTAGTATACTCACAGTTTATTAATCCAAGTTCTGGTTGGCATCTACTCTGAATTCTTTTGGTAATGATTTATTTGAAAAAGGGCTCTGGACTCAGATTTATTTATTTACTGCCTAGGTTTAATATTGTTATTGTTATTCTTGCTTTGGCTCAAATTCTGCATAAGAAAACTCATGACATGTTGCAGTTATCTATGTTTAATCCTGAGAAATAATTTTAAAAAATTAAATGTTTTAAGCTTTTTTTGGGGGTGGCAGGGGAGTTGATCCCAAGGCCTCACACATCCTTTGCAAATGCCGTACCACTGCCCTCACAGCACATTTTTTATTTTTTATTTTGATATAGAGTCTGCTTCTGGCCTCAAACTTGTGATACTCCTGCCTCAGTCCCCCAGGGTGCTAAGATTAGAGGACACTGTGCCCAATTTGAAGCCTTCCTTTGTAAAAACTTGGTATTTTCAAGTGAAAAATTGCATAATCACACTATTGTTGCCTCTGAATGTCCAGAATCTCTGGTGTGTCCTAGCAAAGATTCGTGATGAAATGAGTGCAAAAGAACATGTTTTCGTAACATAATTGATAATTAGGTTGCATTGATTAGACTAATCAACATGCAAAAATATGTGCTATTTCTTTTGTAATTATCAAAAACTATCTGCAGCAGACTTGTATGCCCCATATTCCAATACTTTGCCTCAATGAAATTCTGAATAAGCTGACATGAACGTACAAATCACTCTTTTAATAAAATCTGTAATTATTCCTACCGAATAATGTGAACAACCAACATGCAGTACACAGATCAATTCCTGATTTCCTTTCTGTCCCATCTCTAGAGAATGGAGGTTTGCATAATGAATACCAAGGAGTCACAAATATAGTTTATGTTTGATGGGGTGAGATGCAGAGTGGGGAGAAATTCATGAGATAGCACAGTCCCCACCAGCATCCCATGGTGTGTGATGATGGTATCCACAGGGGTGGATAAGAGTAGAAAGTAACTTACAGAAACAAGATGGAGGGGCCAGCAACCCATGACAAGGAAAATGCATAGCATAAATTATACAAGGTAGTATTTCCCATCAAATTACAAACAAAATATCACAAATTCTAAATATATGTTTTCTATTCAACTGACAACGGCCCTTTGATCACTACATTTTCCCTATCTTTCTTGCTGAATTCATGTTTAGCCTGACTCGTACACCTTTTGCATTGTTCAATGCACAAATGGTCTTTTCTCTTTTAGCTATTTGATGGTTATAATATGGTCAATTGTTGTATCCTTTTCATAGTTTCAATTATTTAAAATTTATGTCACAATCTATTTCTATTTCCTGCCTTGCAATCTGTAAAGGCTACGTCAGACCGATAGTCTCTGTCCATTTTATACTCTGTGTCTAAGCTTCTTTCAAATCTCCACTTCTTTCTTCATGTGCTTCATAATTTTTGTTTTTAGAATGACAGAGAAACTGGACAGAAGTCCTAGCTGTCCCAGGGGTCAAGAGAAACAACTCAACTCTAATGTTTGGGGCAGTTCAGGACCATGGACAACTACAAGAGATGCACCTGCCTCTACCTCTATATTAAAAAGTGAAAAGCAGAGAAGGAAAGCCTTTCATTCCTTTTAACTAGTCAGTGCTTATTGTTAAATTATTATTACTGTTGTCTTCTATTTTTAGCCTATATAAAAATTCTCCCTATAATCAGGCTAACATGTTCATAAAAATGTCACATCCTTCTTGTTGTTGTTGTTGTTGTTGTTGTTGTTGTTGTTAGGTGCCCTCGAGTCGGTATCTGACTCATAGTGACCCTCACAGGGTTTTCAATGGCTGAGTGCTTCGGGATTGCCTTGGGAGTACAGGGCTAAAATTTGGACACCACCTTTTGGTAGGGGCATGCCAAGCTTGGAGGTGGAACTCACAAAGATGGGAGAAGTCCAAGGCCATATCCAAGTGAACTGAGAAACAGGAATGGATGGAAGAGCAGTAAAATAAAATTTTTTAAAAAAGAAATCTAGGCCAATATATAAGGTAGGCTGAATAATGGTCCGCCCAAAGATATCCATGTCCTAATCCCTGGAGCCTATGAATGTTTCTTTACAAGATAAAATAGAATGTATAGATCAAGTTAAGAACACTAAAAGGAAGAAATTATCCTGGTGGGCCCAGTGTAATAAAAGGATATCCTTAAGAGGGGAATAATAGGGTGACAGTCAGTAGTAGGAGATAGGATGACACAGCAAAGAAGGGTCTCAGGTCAAGAAATGCAATTGGCCCCTAGAAACACAAGACAAAAACAAAAACAAACAAAATGAAGAAACAAATTTTCCTGTCAAAGGCTGAGCAGAACCCTGGCCTTTCCAACAAGGCTGATCGCCAGATCTTTTAAGAGATGGATCTGTATTTTTTAAGTCACTAAGCGAATGATGCCTGCAGCTGTAGTCCTGTGGCATCTAATCCCGTCAGATCTCGGAAGCTAAGCAGGGTCGGGTCTGGTTAGTAATTGGATGGGAGACCACCTGGGAACACCAGGTGCTGTAGGCTTGGGAGAAGGACCAAGCAACCTACTCCCCAAAATCAATCCACCATTGAAAACCCTATGAACAGCAGAGAAGCACTGACCATAGTGTTTTGCCTGTTGTACATAGGGTTGCTATGAGTCAGATACCAACTGGACGGCACCTAACAACAACAACAAGTGAGGGATAACTTGCTACAATAGCAATAAAAAAACTGAATAGAATAAATAGAAGCAGTCCACAGGTAAAGAGAAGGGAAAGGAATCATAGAACATGAATTCACAGCATGTATTTATGAGTGGAAGACCTTCCATACCATTGGTTTCTTCTGTTTGCTTTAGTTGACCAGGACATCCAGTAGATATGCTCTTCCTTGACTCATAGACTTTTTCAAGTAGAGTATATTAGATGGAACGACACACAAGGGGTGCCAAAAAATACGTTTTCAGAGATGTTACTTATGTATTACTTTTCAAAGTTGAACTACAGTAGCAATGTGTACATAGTACGACTTTTGCTCAAAAGATGCCGTTAATCAAGTTCATGCTGTGCCACCACCAACAAGAAGGACAGACAAAGATGGCGGAAGCATTAACTGAAGTTCAAGGAGTGAAAGAGACCAGTTCAAACTAGTATTTAAAATTCAAGAACGTTTTGAAAGTGCAACAACAATGGAGACCTGAGGATGTAACAGAAGCTCCAAATGCATGCACTCGTGCTAAGTTTGATACTCATGGGACTGTGTGTGATGTGCACAAGAGAAGATCCCAGAGGCCTCACACAGCAACAAGTCCTGCTTCTTCTGCTATGGTGTCGGACCCATTTACATGCTCATCGCAGATGTCTACCAAACAACTTGCACGTGAGACAGGAGTTAGCAGAATAAGCATATGACACATTCTTAAAACAGCAAAGTGCAATTTTTTTATCCCAAGATGTGTATACATTTTGCCATCTTCTGTATATATACATCTTAAACCACACACACACACACACACACACACACACACACAAAAAAAAAAAAATACTGTGAATGCACTCACCCTGCTGTATAATAAACGACAGAAATCAGTATGGAAATCAGTACATTATAACCCAGACCACTGAAATTTCTTTCCTATTTAAAAATGCTCTTAGTTTTGGAAAAATATTCTTAGCAAAACATTTAAAGCGAAGCCCAACTCAATAAGGTGATTGTTGTTGTTAGGTGCCATTGAGTCTTGTACAACTCATAGCGACCATCATAGGGATTTCAATGGCTGATTGTTTCGAGATTGCCTCGGGAGTGGATTGCCACATCCTTCTCCCACTTTTGTGGTGCTGGGAGTCAAACCCAGGACCTCAGAAACTGCAGAGCAGTGCTCTACCAACTGAGCTAAATCCCAGCCCAGCAATAAGGTTGAGTGGAACAAAGTAAGTTTAATGTAAGCTAAGGGATACTTTTTACTAATTTGGTTATTCTTTTGTGTTTCCGTGTCAAGACATTTTAACCCTTGAAAAAAAAAGCTGCACTATTTTCACAGCTGTGGGTCACTATGAGGTCTTTGGAAACTCAACTAGTGCTCAAAGACTGGATGTGAAAGCACAGACAGAAAGAACCAAGACAAGAATAAGAAGGAGCATAAGGAAGGGTGTTTTTGGAGGGAGTGAATAAAAGGTCGGTGAGAGCTAGCTCTTTCCTCCACCAATTCCTATCATAGATCGAGTTTGGCCAGACTCGTCCTTTGGTTTATGCATATATACATATGCATATATATATTTAAATTCTTGCAATCACACCATGAAGAGGATATTATTCTTATTTTAATAACCTTAGAGATCTAAAGAACTGGCCCAAGTTGACATAGCTTGTATGGCTGAGCCACGGGGTCTAATTTAAAAGTATCTGACTCCAAAGCCATGCTTTTCTAACCATGTGTCTTGGCAATGAGAGCATATAAAGCCTTTGAGTGTAACTCTTGGTCTTCATACTGTAGCAAGACAGGGTTCTGTTTGTGCCCCGATCAAGGGACGGGGATTTCTGATGAAGTTGGACAATTATTCAGAAGCCTAATGAGCTGACCGCGCCCTTCTCACTGACCCATCAATTATCCTGGAGGTCACCCTCAGGAGGTATTATTGATGGTTACCACTTGTAAACCTGTGAATAGAGCGTCTTCCTTAGGCTTAACCAGACTATACCATCAAGTAGAACAGAAGAGGAAGTGGAAGCTTCTAGAAAAACAGGCATATACCACATATGTGGAATAATCACTTCTGATTTTATGTATAACATCAATTATTTGAAATGTATGGATAGTTTCTTTTTTGAAAATTAATTCATCCTTTGACCTACTAGTTCAAATAACTATGGCTTTGGAAGTAGGGAGGGGCTGGTTGGAAGAGGCAAGCAAATATTTTGAGCGATAGTAATCCAGGCTGTTCCTTGGTAGCAAATTACATTGTTCAGAACCCATTCCCTTAACAACAGAACTGAAATCCAGACGTCCTAATTCCCAGCCAAAGCCTCTCCCATTTATAGCATCTTATAGCATCCCTGACTTCATTACACACCCCAGGGTACTGATCTTTATGTCTCAGAATTCCTAGACATGTACTTAGGGTACTGGATATTCAATCTATGGAATAAAGTTCTAACAAAGATGAGAGTGTGCTGGACAATATTTTTCTAACTAAAAAGAAAATAAAAGCTAGAGCCCAACTGAAATATTCAGAACTGTATTCTTGCACTGTTTTGAGTCATTTGGTATCTATTTCAGGGCAGGCACGGCTATGTTTACGAGAGCACTGAAGAGTGAAAGTATCAGTAAGATGTATTGTTTCACAGTGAGGAGAAGGCGAACTCAAATGTCATGCATTAAAGCAGCCTAGAAAGAGGGTGAGAAGCTTATTTCCCTACTCAGGTCCACTGAGGACAGATGGTGGAATGTTGCACTGGTCATGTGGCTTTTGCTGCTTAGAAGGCTTTCCCATAAATCACAGAAAGAAGGAGCTAGTTCTAAGTGTTCCACAGGAGTGTGGGATCAGGAAACCATATTACAGATGGGGAAATCCCTTCACAAGCCTTATTTGGTGAGCTACACAAAAACAGGCTGGGGTTAACTTAGTTGGAAGAGTGCTTGCTCTGTGCATACTGAGGCCCTGGGTTCCATCCCTGGCACCACAAAAATGGGAGAAGGACCTGGCATCCCACTCCTGAGAAACAGTTCCAAAAACATCAGATATTTCAAACCCTATGAATAGCACACAAGCACTGACATAGTGACAGGCATGGCTCAGTGTTAGGGTCCTTCTGTTGTACATATGGTTGCTGTAAGTTGGACCCAACTCAACAGCACCTAACAACAACAACAATACACAGAAATAGGACTGGAGTCTTGTCTTGATACAACTTCATCTGCTTGATAAATCAAGACAAGATCCCTAACCTTGCATGTTTTGTCAGATTCAAGTAATAAAACACAACACTGGCTTAAAATAATAATAATTTATACTCTTCTCATACCAAAAGGTGTGGAGGTGTGTTTATTACCTTGACACTGGCATCGCCTCCATTTTCTTGGGTTCTGCCTCATGGTCACAAGTTGGCTGCCAGAATTCCATACCCTGTCGTTGTATTCAACATAGGTAAAAATGGGGGAGGGAGGAGGCACCAAATGTGTTTGTTGCTTTGATCAGGAAAGCAAAGATTTCCTAGAAGCATTTGAGCATGCTTTCATTTTGGTTTATTGGTAAGGATGGGATTTCTGGCCCACTCAAGCCATATAGGAGACTGACAACCCAGAGAAAAGCATGATTCACCATTGAGGCTGGGCATGCTGAACACCTGAGGAAGGTCAGCTCTGGTGGCAAGGGAGAATAGACAAGTAGAGACTGGGGGGTAACTAGCAGAGCTGGCTACAGGCTACAACCTACTCATTAACTCTTCAATTTTTTTTTATCCCATCCTTCCTCTACCAAAAAACTGAATAAATCCTACCAGGTTTAATAGTCAGTGATTCTATATTGCTGTTGTTGTTAGGTGCCCTCAAATCAGGTCCAATCATAAGGACTGTATGTACAACAAAATGAAACACTCCCTGACACTGTGTCAGGCACATGATCTTTTTTTATTTTTAAGCCCATTGTTGCAGACATTGTGTCAATCCATCTAGGTCAGGGTCTTTGTTTTTGCTCTCCCAAACATGATGTCCTTCTCCAGGGATTGGTCCCTCCTGACTACATGTCCAAAATATTTAAGATGCAGTCTAGCCATCCTTGCTTCCAAGGAGCACTCTGGTTGCATTTCTTTTGGTTCTTTTTTCAGCCATGGTATAGTCAATATTTACCTCTAGTACTATAATTCAAAAGCCTCAATTCTTCTCCTGTCTCCCTTATTCAATGTCTAGCTTTCAAAAGCATGAGCCAAGGGCACCTTTGTCTTCAATGTGACATATTTGCTTTTCAACACATTAAAGAGGTCCTTTCCAATGGCTTTTCCCAATGCAGTGCATCTTTTGATTTCTTGACTACTTCTTCCACACGTGTTGATTATAGAACCAAGAAAAGCAAAATCTTGGACAACCTCAAACTTCTCTCCATTTGTCATGAATTTGCTTACTGACTCAGTTGTAAGGATTTTTGTTTTCTTGATGTTGCGGTGTAATCCATACTGAAGGCTGTGTTCTTTAATTTTCATCAGTAAACATTTCAAATCCTCTTTAGGCAAGCAAAGTTGTGTCATCCACATAATGCAGGTTGCTACTGAGTTTTCTTCCAATCCTGATACTATGTTCTTCTTCATAAAGTACAGCTTCTCATATTTTTCTTTAGCATAGAGATTGAAGAGGTACGGTGAAAGGATATGGCCCTGATGCCCACTTTTCCTAAATTTAAACCAGACAATGTTTCCTTATGCTTCTCAAACAACTGCCTCCTGGTCCATGCACAGATTCCTCATGAACACAATTAAATGCTCTCGTGTTGCCATTATTCACAATGGTATCCATAATTTGTTGTGATCCACACAGTCAAATGCCTTTGCATAGTCAATAAAACACAGACATCTTTCTGGTATTCTCTGCTTCTGGCTAATATCCATGTGACATCTGCAATGATGTCATTGGTTGTAAGCCCTCTTCTGAATCTGGCTTGATTTTCTGGCAGTTCCCTGTTAAGATACTGCTGCTGTTGCTTTTGAATAATCTTTAGCAATATTTTACTTGAGTGAGACACTAATGATATTGTTTGATAATTTCTGCATTCAGTTGGATCTCTTTCTTGGGAATTGGAACAAATATGGATGTCTTCTAGTTAGTTGGCCAGGTAATTGTTTGCTAATCTCTTAGCATAAACAAGTTAGCACCTCAAGGGCTGCATTTTTGTTGTTGTTGTTGTTGTTGTTAAACCATCTCAATTGATATTCCATCAATTCCTGGAGCTTTGTGTTTCACCAATGCTGGCAAGGCAGCTTCCACTTCTATTTTCTGTACCATTGGTTCCTGATCATATGCAACCTCTTTAAATGGTTGATCATCCACCAATTCTTTTGGTATAATGATGCTGGATATTCCTTCCATTTTGTTTTGATGTTTCTTGAATCATTTAATATTTTCCCTGTGAATCATTCACTATTGTTACTTGCGGCTCGAATTTTTTTCCTCAATTCCTTCAGTTTGAGAAAAATAGATTTGGCCTTCCTTGTAGGTATTTGGATATTATTCTATCACTGACAGCATAGTACTTCAAGACAGATCTTGAGATGTCCTTTTTGATGATGAATGTCATCCCATTTCTCTTTAAGTTGTCATCCCCAGCATAGTGGATCATATGATTATCTGAATCAGAATGGCCAATACCAGTCCATTTTAGCCCACTGATGACTATAATGTTCATATTTATGCGGTCCATTTCCCTTTTCACAATTTCCAATTTTCGTAGATTCACAGTATATACACCTATTAATGGATGTTTACAGTTGTTTCTCCTCATTTTAAGTCATGCCACAACGGCAAATGGGGGTCCCTAGGGTTTTCCTCCATTCCTATCATTAAAGTCAACTCTACTTTGTGGACACAACTCTTTCCCAGTCACCTTTTGAATGCTTTCTACCCTGGGGAAGGGGAGCTCATTTTCCAGCACTACATCTGACAGTGTTTCTCTACTATTTCATGGAGTTTTCAATGATAATTATTTTGGGAGTGGGCTGCCAGATCTTTTCCCTAGTCTGTCTTAGTCTCGAAGCTCAGCTGAAACCTGTTCACCATAGTTGGCCCTACTGGTATCTGAAATATGGTGGCATAGCTTCTGGCATCACAGGAACACACAGGGACCCACAGTATGACAAACTGACAGACAAGGGAGAGTGATTCTATATGGATGACTAAATTATAATCAGACGTCACTACTACAGTAACAAGTCTCTAAACTAGCCAACTAGAAGATATATGTGACAGTGAACCATCTGATTCACAGAAGAGTCTTATCTCCTTACTTTATGATAACTTCAGATTTATAAAACTGAGTTGCAAAAATAGCACCGAGGATCTCAGAACCCCTTCGCCCCACTTTCCTCAATGTTACAATATTACACAATGATAGCACAATTCTGAAATACAGGAAAATAACATCAATGTAGTATTATTAATGAAACTACAAAATCTTATTAAAATTTTGCCAATTGACCACTATTTTATTTTCTTGTCCAAGATCCCATCCCAGAGCCTATGGCATCTATTTATGATGTATCCTTAGCCTCCTTCAGTCTTCATATGAAATATCTATGTTTTTGCAAGAGAAATGATATCTTAAATTGAGACGTGATATTTACTTCTACATCATTATGGGGCACATTATGGTAATTCAGTACACATATACAATACGTGATATCAGGGTAACAAGTATTTCCATCTCCTTTTCTAGTGATTTTGGAATATATCATCGACTGTTTTAAGCTCGAGTTGCCCTATGGTGCTAATGAAGAATCAGAAGGAATTCCTGCTCTCTGTTCTGGTTTCCTTTATTGAACATTTTTTGGTCATCTCTTCTCCATGCTATTCTCAGTCTCGAGTGATCACTATTTCACTCCTTTCCTCTACAAGATTGACTTATTGTTTTGGGCATGAATATATATAAATATATATGTATGTATTTTTTTTTGTGGAACTCAGGGCCTCATGCTTGCATGCTCTACAAGTGTTGGACCACTGAGCTGCACTCCAAGCTCACATTTTTACTTTTTTTTGAGACAGGATCTCGTTAAATAACACAGACTGCCTCTGGTCTCTAATTTGAGATCCTCCTGCCACTGCCTCCTGAGTCGCAGGGATTACAGGTGCTTGCCACCGCACCTGGCAAGGGTATGAATATTTTTAAATCTAGAAATTTTTACTATTTTGATATAGTTACGGCAACAGAGACATTTGTTTTAGAGTCTTTTGAACATGCCATATTGAATTTAAAAGTTACATTTCACTGTGGTGCCTGGAGGATTAGATTTCTGATTTGCTAGCAAAAATGGGAGGATGTGCCAATCTACTCCCGAGGCAATCCTGAAACAATCAGCCATCAAAAACCCTATGAGGGTTGCTATGAGTCGGATAATGACACCTAACAACAGCACTGTTCTTTGCTTAATAGTCATTTACATCAAGAATCAAATCATATTGCAGAATACAAAAAGACAGAGGATGAAGTTCCAGATGAATAGAGTATGGATTTCTGAAGGATTTCTGTATCACATTCTGGGCAACACTAAATTTCTCCCTGGGAGGTCTTTCTTGCCTATAGCACGTGTATTCATCATACAAGAGTGGGTCGTCTTTGAAGGCTCCATCCAGCTGGATGCATTCAAGATATATGCGGAAATAGTGATAATTAGCTAAACTGAGGCGGTATCATTTATTAGAGAATTCCAATAAAGAGTGCTCAGCAGTCCCTGGAACCGCAGCCTCCTTGCCTTCCCCTGCGAGGAGGCAGCTGCCAGCAGAGCCAGCCCTGTGCCAAGGCCATGTGGCGAGTCATCAGAGGAGGCAGCGAGGCTTCTCTCAGCAGCATCCTTGCCTCCGCATCCTGCTGCCTGCCTGTTCAGAGACTCAGAATGATTTATGATCTTGGCAAACAGATGTAAATATTATGCCAACATTTTGGATCAGTACCTGGGAGCATTTCCTTAAATAATGCATCTTATTGACGCTTTCACTGGCTGCTGTTTTGATAAATTGCAATTTGAATGCCCTGAAATGGAAGTTAGATGAATCAAAATGTCTCCATCCTGGGCTTTGAAGTATCTTTACCTGTCGCTATCCACACCAGCATCCTCCAGCTGATGCCGAGTGCCACTGCCCCACTGCAGCCACGGAGCACAGGGATGCCAGGGTGCAAGACTGAGTGCAGCCTGCCTGGCCTGTCACCAAAGGAGAATGTGACACAGTGAGTTCACCATACTATGTGTACCATCACAACACGGAGGTGAGATCAGAAGAGGACAGCCTATAGTCATCCAACATTCTAAACGTCTGTGGACTTCTTGGCTTTCCACTGGTGGTTCTCCATAAAATTTCTACATCCCCTTTAGTGCTCAAGAATTAATAACTTTGTAACAAGTTTACTCTGTAGGCCAATGATAGGTACCGGCCTTCAGAATTCACAGTAGTTGTGGGGGAATTGTTGTTGTTGTTAGGTGCCATTGAGTCATTTCCGACTCATAGCAACGCTCATGGGGTTTTCAGTGGCTGACGTGTTTCTGGATTACCTTGGGAGTGGATTGCCACATCCTTCTACCACTTTTGCAGTGCTGGGAATCGAACCCGGGACCTCAGAGACTGCAGAGCAGCATTCTACCAACTGGGTTAAATCCCAGCCCCTGTGGGGGAAGAGGGTATCAAAATACACAAAAAAAGCAAATGATTTATAGGTATTCCTTCCCCCTCGTTGTTGTCATTCTTACCTGCAGTAGAGTTGGGTCCTACTCATAGAGACCTTCATAGGGTTTTCAATGGCTGATTGTTTTGGGATTGTTTGCAAGTGGATTACCATATTCTTTTCCTATTTTTGTGGTGCTGGGGATAGAACCCAGGTCCTCAGAGAATGCAGGGAATCACTTTACTGACTGAGCTAAATAACCCCCAGCTCTCCTTTCCCCTTATATTGGTATAAAAATGAAAAACCATCAAAGATTTCAGATTCTGATAGTGGTTATACTGTGTCCTTGCTAACCAAAGCAATGGTATATATTATTATGTTTCAAGTACTATTTGAATTAGGGGGTAAACATATGACAAAAATAGTAAGTTTTTCTTGAGACAAGATAAAAATTATTTTATAAACACAAGAATGTAGCACAATTTCTTGCCATATCTATAGCCCTTTTCTTATTGATGTTTTTGAGACAGGGTCTCATTATGTAGCCCCAGCTGGCCTCTAACTCATGATCCTCCTGCCTCTGCCTCTGAAGTGTTAGGATTACAGGCATGTGCCACTATGCCCAGCTCTACTGATCCTTCTTGAGAATACAAAAAACATCACTTTATGATCAATCATATTGGATTTATGTAGTGGTATACTTATTATTTCGCCTGCAGCCATAGCCCTGTGGCATCTGATCCCATCAGATCTTGGAAGCTAAGCAGGGTCAGGCCTGGTTAGTACTTGAATGGGAGACAGCTTGGGACCACCAGGTACTGTAGGCTTGGGAGAAGGACCCAGCAACCCACACCCAAAGATCAATCAGCCATTGAAAACCCTATGAACAGCAGAGAAGCACTGACAATAGTGTTTCCTCTGTTGTATGTAGGGTCGCTATGAGTTGGATACCGACTCGACAGCGTCTAACAACAACAACATTATTTAAGTATAATCTGTGTGTATACTCTTCCAGAAGCATACACTTTCGGAAATATTTATAGTCCCTGCTGCATGATGTTGAAACCTCATTATTACTCATATAACATGGAATCATGTTGAAAACAACAGCAAATTAGTTAGCAAAGGCCAGCAGCAAGGAATGAAAATACAAGTTCTCTAAGAAATTGCTTATATATTTTTTACTTTAATGAACCGCCTCTAAATGTTTCATCTTGCATTTCTAGATATGCTTGCTGCTTTTACCGTCTCCATTTTTCCTCGTCCCTAGAGTAGATCTCTTCATTTGCAACCAAGATGCAATTCTACACGGGGAATTATACGCGGAAAACTCTATGTTGGTTCTGAGTTTCAGAGAGTCTGTTCCACAGAGCTGTGGGCTTCTTTGCACTTGAATGATTATGTATCCCCAGAGCAAAACAGTGTTAAATTGCTTCAGAGTCATTTAAGGCAGTCTTTTGAATGAAAATTATAGATATTGAAAACAGAATTACTGATCACTGGTGTGAGAGAAAAAAATATGAAAAACAAAGCTGTTTAGAGATAAACTGTCCTCAGATTCTTTTGCCCATTACGGCGGAATGTAGCAGTGTGCTGACAAGACACTAAACTTCTTCATTAGTGTCTAACAATAGAAAATTAGCTTAATCCTCTTCCCGCTGATTTCTCTGATTTGATGAGGCTAGGTAAAAATCAAAATTAAATGAGATGAAATACGTTGATAGGACATTCATTAATTTCCTTTTATCTGCTTCAAGGAAGCAGATATCAGAGATACCAAAGTCATGTTTAAAACAAAAAGAATTTTATTTCAAAAGAATCACTGATCTGTCTGTGGCAATGGAAGTAAAAGCTGAAATGCAGACTTTTAAATATTAGATCCTTGGCTTCTCACTTAGACTCGCCCGTTCCATGTTCTGACAATGAAGCCAAGATAAAGGCAGTGGCAGTAAGTCAATTCTGTAGAGTTAGATTAAATAATTACTGAATGCCTTCTTCAGATCAGAACCCCTGGGTAGGGATACAAAAATAAAAACCCAGTCCTGGTTCTCAAGTACCTCCCTGTACAGGGAGGAGACAGGCATGCCAAAAGACTACTGTAATTCACCATAGCAGGTACAATTCATGCCTGAAACATCGTTGGGATAACAGAGGGGCAGAGGTAAGGGAAGAGGATGGCACTGAAAGGTCAGAGGCAGACATCAAGCACTCCAGGTCAGGGGACTCGGGGGACTTTCTATAAAGGGGACAGCATGAGTAAAGGAAGAGGTACAAAACAATATCACGTTTCCAGAGAGTGACAGGCAGTCTGATAACTAGTGGATGTCTGAAATCCTTCGTAGTAGCAAACTTTCTATAAACTATGGTTTTTTCCCATAGGCCCTGCAGTGTGGCGTTCATCTATCCTTTCAGGTTTTATCCCATGGTGCTTCCTTTCCATCACCACTCTTGTGCTTTGGGGCCATTATTAAGTGAAATAAGACTGAACTTGAGCCCTCTGATATTACTGCAGGCCATCTGATAAGCAAGATGGCTACTCAGTGTCTAATGAGTGTGCAGTGTGCACAGGGTGGACATGCTGGAAAAAGGGAAGATTCACGCCCAGGGCGAGATGAAGTGCAAGATCAAGAGACATCATCACATATTCTGAATAGTTTGCAACTTACAGGGGGTTGGGGGACAATTGAGGAGGCCAAGTGGATGGATACAAGGATCACATGGCATATGCACAGGTGGAAATATCACAGTGAATGTCAATAACTTATACAATTAATGTGCACTGGTAATTAGAACAAGTAAAAAACAATAGTGCATGACTTAACACATACAAATCACTAATTTCTTGTATGTTCCATGTAACGTTTTTGGATTGTGGTTGAGTGCGGGTAACTGAAACAGCAGAAAGTGGAAAGTGACACGCTGGATTAGGTGGGACTGGTACAAATGAAGCTGAAGTGATTGGCTCGGGTCCCAATGTGCCTGAAGACCGTGTTTAAAGTCCTTGTCTTATCCCTAAGTGGAGTGATGAGGTACTGTTCTTTGTAAGCACAGGGATGTGAGAGAAGTTGGACCTGGAAAATGATAGCAAGGGTGGAGAGCAGGGGATCAATGTAAGATCTGCTGAGGGACAGGCTTAATGATTTCAGAATTATAGTGTCAGTTTGAGATATGTGCAGGTGATCCAGGTAGAGATGCCCAGGAGGCACCTGGATTTACCTTTCCAACAATGTTACTGAGAACAAATGGAAGTAGTCGCCTTGAGATTTTACATTTAAGCAAAGAGAGGAAGACTGGAATTGAGTGTGAAGAGCAAAGCAGAGGTGTTATGACAAGAACCTGAATGGAACATCCTTCCAAGGGAACACTGGTGTGTCTCGTCCTACTAGTTATCAGAGAACTCCCATTCCCGGGAATTCTTATCAATATGATATATATAAGAAAGTGCTTAATCAAAACTCAAATCTTACTATCTATCAGAATATCCATACTCAAGAGAAGGCTGACAAATATAGTGAAAATGGAAATATGTTTAACCAATCCTCAAAATGTACTAAGTCCTTAAAATATACTCAGTATATGAGAATTAATACTGCAGAAAACAGCAATTTTTATGTTGCTGTTGTTAGGTGCTGCCAAGTCAGGGTCCAATTCATAGAGACGCTATGTGCAACATGTGAAAGAGTATTGTTCATGTTTCTCTGCTATCCATAGCGTTTTCAGTGGCTGATTGTTTTTTGGGAATGGGTTGCTGCATTGTTCTCCCAAACCTGGTGTTTCCAGGTGATCTCCCATCCAAGTACTAAGTAGGCCCGACACTACTTAGCTTCTGAGATCTGACAGGATCAGATGCCACAGTGGTATGCCTACCAGCCCAATTTATATGATTGTAATGAATATGGGAATGAGTCATTAACTGGTACTTGATGCGGTGGTGTTGGTGGTGGGAGGAAGCAGAGTACCACTGAGCCTGGAGCTCAGCTCTCCCTTTGATCAACCCCAGCACATGAAACACCAAACCAAACCCAACCCCCTCTCTCTGCCTGCAATACAACCTCCTTTCTTTTGGAAGTTCCTTGTGGACAGGTAGCTTTATGTTGTGAATTAGGGAAACTGTTCTACATAGTGAAAATGTTCAGAGAACCTGGTATCACAACACAGTGTCTAGGCCCCATCAGTTGGAATGCATATCTTAGGCACGTGTTGCTACATTAATTACAATGCAAAAGTCTTTTGCTCAATGCATTTTTTCCCCTTTGGGTCAGACGAAAGTATGTGGTTGCAGCTACTGTCCTGGGAATTAGGGAAATATTTGTTATGGCTGTGGGAATATGTCATATTTGTGAACATCACTTATGTTCACTGATGGAATCAGTGGCAAGATCCTAAGGGAAAAATTGAGAGTCACTGTTCTGGAGCCACCAAATTATAACTTGCAGGTCAAAGCTGACTGTCTGTCCTTGTGCAGCCCAGC
>VMDO01014341.1:0-54930 GCA_007922755.1 Pedetes capensis | reverse complement strand
TGTTGGTTCTTTTGGCAGTCCATGGTATATTCAATAGACGTCTCCAGCACCACAATTCAAAAGCATCAATTCTTTTTCTGTCTCTCTTGTTCAATGTCCAGCTTTCACAACCATATGATGCCACTGAAAATACCATGGCATGAGTCATACGCACCTTCATCTTCAATGTGACATCTTTGCTTTTCAATACTCTAAAGAGATCTTTTGCCACAGCTTTTCCTAGAGCAATGTGTCTTTTGATTTCTTGACTGCTGCTTCCATGGGTGTTGATTATACAGCCAAGTAAAGTAAAATCTTGGACAACCTCAATCTTTTCTCCATTTAATGTGAAGTTGCGTGCTGACCCAGTCGTAAGGATTTTTGTTTGTTGATGTTTAATCGTAACCCATATTGAAGGCTATGATCTTTGATCTTCATCAGTAAATGTTTTAAATCCTCTTCATTTTCAGCAAGCAAAGTGGTGTCATCTGCATAACACAGGTTGTTATTGAGTCTTCCTCCAATCTTGATGCCACATCCTTCCTCATAAAGTGCAGCTTCTCAGATTATTTGCTCAGTGTATAAATTGAAGAGATAGGGATATGTGCATAGGTGAGAGTTAAAGTTAGGGCACCATCAAATTTGAATCAACTGGCAATATTTGAGAGCAGTGTCTGAGATTATGGTTAGAGCTAGGGTTAGGGCTTAGGGCTAGGGTTATGTTTAGGTTTCAGGTTAGGGATAGGGAAGTGCTCAGGTATGGGATATGTGCATAGGTGAGAGTTAAAGTTAGGGCACCATCAAATTTGAATCAACTTGCAGTGTCTGAAAGCAGTGTCTGAGGTTAGGGTTAGGATTGGGTTTAGGGTTAGTAGTTAGGGCTAGGGTTAGGGTTATGATTGTGCTCAGGGATAGGATTTGTGCATGAGTGAGGGTTAAATTTAGGGCACCATACAAATTTGATTTCAACATGCATTGTCTTGAGTTCAGTAGGTAGAGTTGCACTGTAGATTGTAAGTTTTCTGCAATCATTGGTCTACCATCCCTTAAGTTTTGGTGTAGGGTTGGTGATTCACAAATTATAAGATAATTGCAAAAGGCCAAGATGGAGCAGGCAAGGATGATTACCAAAACAAGCATTTGAACCATTCTTGTCTTCAGTAATGCCAGTAATATTTAAGCCAACCCAGTCAATGTATGATTGTGTGAAAGTGAAGCAATTGTGGTGGAAATTGGGAGAGCCCTCTGAGGAGGTAGCACACCGAAGGAGGTTGAAAATGTCTAGTTCAACCTGAGGAGATGTATTCATCCCTGCAGAAGAGGAGGACAAGGAAAAGTCAGTTAGGGTTAGGGTTAGGGTTAGGTTAAGGTCAAAATATGTATCTTTATCTGCGAATCTCTGTGATAAACATGCCTGGGCCATTGAAAACATTCAACTCTGTCGAAGAAGTCTTGAAAAGGAATGCCTTTTCTCCCACTTGCATGGTTAGAATTTACCACAACATTCATCCTTGTGCACCATGGTATTTCCTTGGTATGGCAAAAGAAATATGTGTGTACGTATATCAGCCATCCTGTGTAGTCCAAGGCTGACCAGATGAAATAATGTTCCCATTAGATAATTTTGTGTTACCTAGGACCTGCTTCAAGACAGCTTCTTTACCTTTTGTTGCAGAAGCAGATTACCATTTATCCTGATCCCCATTACTGTCAATAGAGTTAGGGTTAGGGTTAGGGTTAGAATTCGGGTTTGGGTTAGGATTGTGCTCAGGGATGGGATGTGTGCATGGGTGAGGGTTAAAGCTAGGGCACTATACAATTTTGAATCAACTTGCAGCATCTGAGTGCAATATCTGAGGTTAGGGTTAGGGTTGGGGCTAGGGGTTAGGGCTCTAGTTAGGGTTATCGTTAGGGTTAGGGTTGTGCTCATGGATGGGATCTGTGCATGGGTGAGGGTAAAAGGTACAGCAACATACAAATTTGAATCAACTTGCAGCGTCTGAGGGCAGTGTCTGTGGTTAGGTTTAGGGTTAGGGTTATGGCTAGGGTTAGGTTTCGGTTTAGGGTTAGGATTGTTGTCAGGGAAGGAATGTGTGCATGGGAGAGGGTTAAAGTTAGGGAACCATACAAATTTGAATCAATTTTCAGTATCTGATGGCAGTGTCTGAAGTTCACTTAAGAGTTAGGCTTAGGGTTAAGGTTGGGGCAACAGTAAGGTTTAGGGTTCGGATTAGGGTTAGGGTTGTACTCAGGGATGGGATCTGTGCATGGGTAGGGTTAACCTTAGGGCACCATACAAACTTGAGTCAATTTGCAGTGTCTCAGGGCAGACTCTGAGATGAGGGTTAGGGTTAGAGTTAGTGTTAGGGATTAGGGCTAGGGTTAGGGTTAGGGTTCAGGGTAGGGTAAAGTTTGTACTCAGGGATGGGTTCTGTGCATGTGTGCTGGTTAAAGTTAGGGCACCATACAAATTTGATTCAACTTGTAGTGTCCGAGGTTAGGTTTTGTGTTAGGCTTAGGGGTTAGTGCTAGTGTTAGGGTTGGGGTTGGTGTTAGAGTTAGGTTTGTCTGAGGGATGGGATCTGTGCATGGGTAAGGGTTAACATTAGGGCACCAAAGAATTTGAATCTTCTTGCAGTGCCTGAGGGCAGTATCTGAGTTTAGGGTAAGTGTTAGGGTTATGGGTTAGGGCTAGGCTTAGGGTTAGGGTAAGGGTTAGGGTTGGTGTTAGAGTTAGGTTTGTCTGAGGGATGGGATCTGTGCATGGGTGAGGGTTAACATTAGGGCACCAAAGAATTTGAATCTTCTTGCAGTGCCTGAGGGCAGTATCTGAGTTTAGGGTAAGTGTTAGGGTTATGGGTTAGGGCTAGGCTTAGGGTTAGGGTAAGGGTTAGGGTTGTACTCAGTGATGGGAATTGTGCACAGGTGAGGGTTAAAGTTAAATCACCATACAAATTTCAATCAACTTGCTCTGTGGAACCCTGTGATGAAGAAGCATAGGGTAGTGAAAACTTGTTCATCTCTGCTGAAGAAGTCTACAAGCTCACTGTCTGGGTTGCTGCTTGCACGGTTCAGGATTTACAACATCCAACATTGTGCACAAGGGCTTTTCTCGTGTTAGGCAAAAAACATAACTACCTCTGAAAACCCGTGTTGGCCAAGACTGCCAAGGAGAAATAATGTTCCTCTTTGAGAAACCATTGTTCGCTACAAACCCCTTCAACACATCTTCATTTGATTTTGCTTTTAAGCAGATTCACATTTGTCATTATCCCTATGACACTGAATGCAGTTATCGATATGTCTGACACTATCATTGAAACCCTGTGTAGACCATGCTAGGCATAGTGAAATATTGTGCAACTATGCCCAAAAGTCTTCATGACCAGTGCCTTTTCTCCTGCTGGTCAGTGCATGATTTATAGCAATATTCATCTTTGTGCACAATGGCTTTTCCTGTGTTAGGAGCTAAACATAACTATCTCTGGAAACCCCTTTGGCCAAGTCTGGCAAGAAGAAATAATGTTCCCCTTTGTTAAACCATTGTTGTCCATGAATCCCTTCAACACATCATCATTAGTTTTGTCTCTACACACTATTCATATTAATCCCTATTCCTATGACACTGGAGGTGGCTATAGATATGTCTGACACTATCAGTGAAACCCTGTGAAGACCATGAAAGGCACAGTGAAATCTTGTGCAACTCAGCAAAGAAGTCTTCAGGCCCAGTGTCTTTTCTCCTGTGGTTCAGTGCATGACTTACAGCAACATACATCTTTGAGCACAATGGCTTTTCCTGTGTTAGTGAAAAACATAACTATCTCTATAAACCCATTTTGGCCAAGACTGGCAAGGAGAAATAATGTTCCCCTTTGAGAAACCATTGTTGTCTATGCATCCCTTCAACACATCACCATTAGTTTTGTCTCTACACCCTATTCATATTTATCCCTATTCCTATGACACTGAAGGCGGCTATAGATATGTCTGACACTATCATTGAAACCATGTGTAGACCATTATAGGCACAGTGAAATCATTTACATCCCTGCCCAAGAAGTCTTCAGGCCCAATGACTTTTCTCCTGCTGGTTCAGTGCATGATTTATAGCAGCATTCACATTTGTGCACAATGACTTTTCCCATGTTAGGCAAAAAATAAATAAATAAATAAATAATAACTATCTCTGGAAACCCATGTTGGACAAGTGTGGCAAGGAGAAATAATGTTCCCCTCTGAGAAAGCATTGTTGTCCATACATCTCTTCAACACATCATAATTAGTTTTGGCTATACAAGCAGATTCAGGTTTATCCGTATTCCCATTACAATCAGTAGGACTGGAGAGATCTGACCTTGTCTGAGAAACACTGTGATGAACAAGCATAGGGTAGGGAAAAGATGTACATCTCTGCTGATGATGTCCACAGGCACACTGTCTGTGTTCCTACTTGCACAGTTCAGGATTTATAGCAACATTCATCTTTGTACACAAAGGCAAATACCTTCTTAGGCAAAAAACATAACTATCTCTGAAAACCCGTGTTGGACAAGTCTGGCAAGGACAAATAATCTTCCCCTTTGAGAAACCATTGTTGTCCATGCATCCCTTCAACACATCATCACTAGTTTTACCTCAACAAGCAGATTCATGTTTATCCTTATTCCTATTACAGTCTGTAGGGGTGAAGGGATATATGACCTTGTCTGTGAAACCCTGTGATGAACAAGCATAGGGTAGTGAAAACTTCTTCATTTCTGCTGAAGAAGTATACACACTCACTGTCTTTGTTCCTGCTTGCTCTGATCAGGATTTAAAACATCATTCATCTTTGTGCACAAGGGCTTTTCCTGTGTTAGGCAAAACCCATAACTATCTCTGAAAACATGTGTTGGCCAAGAGTAGCAAGGAGAAATAATGTTCCTTTTTGAGAAATCATTATTGCTTATAAACCCCTTTAACACATCTTAACTGGAGTTTGCTTTACAAGCAAATTCACATTTGTTCATCACCCTATGACAATGAATGTAGCTATAGATATGTCTGACATTCTAAGTGAAACCCTGTGAAGAACATGCCAGGCACAGTGAAATCTTGTGAAACTCTGCCCAAGAAGTCTTCAGGCCTAGTGCCTTTTCTCCTGCTGGTCCAGTGCATGATTCACAGCAACACTCATCTTTGTGCACAATGGCTTTTCCCATGTTAGGAGAAAAACATACGTATCTCTGAAAACCCATGTTGTCAAAGACTGAAAAGGAGAAATAATGTTAGTTTTTGAGAATACATTAGTCCCTATAAACCCCTTCAACACATCTTCATTTGATTTTGCTTAACAGCAAACTCACATTTGTTCTTATCCCTATGACACTGAAAGTAGCTGTTGATATGTCTGAGAATATTAGTGAAACCCTGTGAAATACTTGGCTGGCACAGTGAAATCTTGTGCAACTCTGCCTGGGAAGTCTTAAGGCCTAGTGCCTTTTATACTGCTGGTACAGGGCATGATTCACAGCAGCATTCATCTTTGTACACAGTGGCATTTCCATATTAGGAGGAGAGCATAACTATTTCTGATGAGCCATGTTGGCCAAGATTGGCAAGGAGAAATAATGTCCCTTTTTGAGAAAACAGTATTCCTTATAACCCCTTCAACACATCTTCATTTGATTTTGCTTTACAAGCAAATTCACATTAGTTCTTAGCCCTATAACAGTGAATTTAGCTATAGATATGTCTGACACTACCAGGGAAACCCTGAGAAGAACATACCAGGCACAGTGAAACCTTGTGAAACTCTGCCCAAGAAGTCTTCAGGCCTAGTGCCTTTTCTCCTGCAGGTCCAGTGTATGATTCACAGCAACATTCATCTTGGCTCACAATGGCTTTTTCTGTGTTGGGTGAAAAATATAACTATCTCTGAAAACCTGTGGTGCTCAAGACTGGCAAGGAGAAGTATTGTTCCCTTTGAGAGACCATTGTTGGCCATGTACCCCTTTAACACATCATCATTGGTTTTTACTCTACAAGCAGATTCATGTTTATTGCTACTACTGTTACATACACTAGTGGTAAAGAGATATGTGACCTTGTCTGTGAAACCCTGTGATGAAAAATGTAGCAAAGTGAAAACTTGTTCATTTCTGCCTAGGAAGTCTACAGGCTGAATATCTGTGGGGCTGCTTGCACGGTTCAGGTTTTACAACAACATTCATTTTTCCACACAAGGTCTTTTCCCATGTTAGGCAAAAATCATAATTATCTCTGAAAACCCATCGTGGCAAGAGTGGCAAGGAGAAATAATGTTTCTTTTTGAGAAAACATTATTCCCTATATAGCCCTTCAACACATCTTCATTTGATTTTGCTTTACAAGAAAATTCACATTAGTTCTTAGCCCTATGTGAGTGAATTCAGCTATAGATATGTCTGACACTATCAGTAAAACTGCGAAAAACATGCCAGGCAGATTGAAAACTTGTGCAACTCTGCCCAAGAACTCTCTAGGTCTAGCACCTTTTTCCCTGGTGGTTCAGTGCATGATTCACAGCAACAGTCATCTTTGAGCACAATGGATTTTCCCTTGTTATGTGAAAAACATAACTATCTCTGAAAACCCATGTTGGTCAAGATTGGAAAGGAGAAATAATTTTCCCCTATGAGAGACCATTGTTGGCCATGCATCTCTTCAACACATCATCATTGGTTTTTGCTCTACAAGCATATTCAGGTTTATCCTTATTCCTATTACATATGGTCACAGCAAAGACATAATTTGACCTTGTTTGTGAAACCCTGTGATGAACAATCATAGGGTAGTGAAAATTTCTTCATTTCTGCCTAGGAAGTCAATGGGATTAATGTCTGTGTTCCTGCTTCTACAGATCAGGTTTTACAGCAACAATCATCTTTGACCACAAGGCCTTTTTCCACATTAGGAGAAAGACATATGTATCTATTTAAACTCATGTTGGCAGACTGCCAGGGAGAAATAATGTTCCTTTTTGAGAACACATTAGTCCATATAAACCCCTGAATACATCTTCATTTGATTTTGCTTTACAAGCAAATTCACATTTGTTCTTCACCCTTCGACACTGAATGTAGCTATAGAAATGTCTGAGACTATCAGTGAAACCCTGTGAAATACATGCCTGGCACAGTGAAATCTTGTGGAACTCTGCCCTGAAGGCTTCAGGCCTAGTGCCTTTTCTATTGCTGGTCCAGTGCATAATTCACAGCAACATTCATCTTTGTTCACAATGGCATTTCCTGTATTAGGAGTACAACGTAAGTATTTCTGAAAAGCTGTGTTGGCCAAGATTGGCAAGGAGAAATAATGTTCCTTTTGAGAAAACATTATTCCCTATAACCCCCTTGAAAATATCTTCATTTGATTTTGCTTTGCAAGCAAATTCACATTAGTTCTTAGATGTTGGACATTGTATTTAGCTATAGATATGTCTGACACTATCAGTGAAACCATGAGAAGAACATGCCTGGCACAGTGAAATCTTGTAAAACTCTGCCCAAGAAGTCTTCAGGCCTAGTGTCTTTTCTCCTGCTGTGCAGTGCATGATTCACAGCAACATTCATCTTCATGCACAATGACTTTTCCCATGTTAGGCAAAAAAGAAAACTATCTCTGAAAACCTGTGTTGGCCAAGACTTGCTAGGAGAAATAATGTTCCCTGTTGAAATACCATTGTTATCCATGCATCCCTTCAACACACCATTATTGGTTTTGGTGTATGAGCAGATACATGTTTATCCTTATTCCTATTACATACAGTAGGGTTAAAGAGATATCAGACCTTGTCTGTGAAACCCTGTGATGAACAAGTGTAGGGTTGTGAGAACATGCTCATTTCTGCCTAGGAAGTCTACAGGCTGATTGTTTGTGTTTCTGCTTGCATGGTTCAAGTTTGAGTATAACATTCATCTTTCCACACAAGACCATTTCCTATGTTAGGTGAAAAATATAACTATCTCTGAAAACCCATTTTGGCCAAGACTGGCAAGGAGAAATAAAGTTCCTTTTTGAGAAAACATTATTCCCTATAAAGTCTTTCAACACAGCCTCATTTGATTTTGCTTTACAAGCAAATTCACATTAGTTTTTAGCCCTATGTGAGTGAGTTCAGCATAGCATAGTGAAATGTATCATAGTGGAAACTTGTTCATTTCTGCCTAGGAAGAATGGCTTTTCCCATGTGAGGTGAAAAACATAACTATCTATGAAAATACGTGTTGGACAAGACTGGCAATGAGAAATAATGTTCCCTTTGAGAGACCATTGTTAGCCATGCATCATTTCAACACATCATCATTGGTTTTTGCTCTACAAGCACATTCATGGTTATCCTTGTTCCTATTACATACAGAAGCTGGAAAGAGATATCTGACCTTGTATGTGAAACACTGTGATAAACAATAGCATGGTAGTACAAACTAGTTCCTTTCTACATAGGAAGACTACAGGCTGAATGTCTGTTTTTCCACTTGCACCATTCAGGTTTTGCATGAAAAATCATCTTTCTGCACAAGGCATTTCCACGTGTTAGGCAAAAAACATATCTATCTCTGAAAGCCTGTGCTGCCCAAGACTGGCAAGGAGAAATATTGCTCCCTTTGAGAGATGATTGTTGTCCATGCATCCCTTCAATACATCATCATTGGATTTGTTCTACAACACATTCATGGTTATGCATATTCCTATTACATACAGAAGCTGAAAAGAGATATCTGACTTTGTCTGTGAAACCCTGTAATGAACAATTGTAGGGTAGTGAAAACTTGTTCATTACTGCCTAGGAAGACTACAGGCTAAATGTCCCTGATCCTGCTTGCACGGTTAAGGTTTTACAACAAAATTCATCTTTCTGCACAAGACCTTTACCCGTGTTAGGGGAAACACATAACTATCTCTGAAAACACGTGTCATCCAAACTGGCACAGAGAAATAATGTTACCCTTTGAGAAACGATTATTGTCCATGCACCCCTTCAACGCATCATCATTAGTTTTTCCTCTACAAGCAGATCATGTTCAGTCTTATTCCTATTTCATTCCATAGGGGTAAAGATATATCTGACATTGTTTGTGAATCCCTGGGTGAACAATCAAGGGGAAGTGAAAGCTTGTTCATTTCTACTGAGGAAGTCTACAGGCTGAATCTCTGTGTTCCTGATTCCATGGTTCAGGTTTTACAACAACATTCACCTTTTCGCACAAGGGCTTTTCCCATGTTAGACTAAAAATATAACTATCTCTGAAAACCTGATTTGGCCAAGACTGGCAAGGGTAGTAATGTTCCCTTTGAGAGACCATTGTTATCCATGCATCCCTTCAACACATCATCATTGGTTTTTGCTCTACAAGAATATTCATGGTTATCCTTATTCCTATTAGATACAGAAACTGAAAAGAGATATCTGACCTTGTCTTTGAAACCCAGTGATGAAAAATCATAGGGTAGTGAAAACTCGTTCATTTCTGCCTTGGAAAACTACAGGCTGAATGTCTGTGTTCCCACATGCACTGTTCACTGTTCAGGTTTTACATCAAGATTCATCTTATCGCACTAGGCATTTACCCATCTTAGGTGCAAAACATAATTATCTCTGAAGACCCAACTTGGCCAAGACTGGCAAGGAGAAATAATATTCCTTTTTGTGAAATCATTACTCTTTCTAAACCTCTTCAACACATCTTTATTTGATTTGCTTTACAAGCAAGTTCACATTTTTCCATTGCCCTATGACATTGAATGTCACTATAGATATGCCTGACACTCTCAGTGAAACTCTGTGAAGAACATACCAGGCACAGTGAAATCTTGTGCAACTCTGCCCTTGAAGTCTGCAGGCTCACTGATTTTTCTCCTGCTGGTCCAGTGCATGATTCACAGCAACATTCATCTTTGTACAGAATGACTTTTCCCATTATAGGAGAAAAATATAACTGTCTCTGACAACCCGTGTTGCCCAAGACTGACAAGGAAAAATATTGTTCCATTTGAGAGGCAATTGTTGTCCATGTGTCCCTTCAACACATCATCATTGGTTTTTGCTCTACAAGCACACTCATGGTTATACTTATTCCTATTAAATACAGAAGCCAAAAAGAGATATCTGACCTTGTCTGTCAAACCATGTGTTGACATTCATAGGGCAGTGAAAACTTGTTTATTTCTGCCTAGTAAGACTACAGGCTGAATGTCTGTGTTCCTGTTTGCATGGTTCAGGTTTTACAGCAACATTCACCTTTCTATTCAAGGGCTTTTCCCATGTTAGGTGCAAAACATAACTATCTCTGAACACCTGACTTGGACAATGTTGGGGACTTTTAAAATTATATTTCTCAACTAGGGTCCCTCATAACAGCCTGAGGGCCTGACCCCTAGTTGACCCCAGGGCTCATCTCACTCACTCAAACCAGCCTCTCCCATCGAGTGAGCAAAGATGGCCCCCGGCCAGTCTGACCTGCTCTAACCACCCTAATTTTGATTGGCTCCCCTCAGCAGTTTCAGGTAATAACTATCCCCACCTGGCAGGTATATCAGTTTACCCGCTGTACCTGTCAGGTGTGTGCCCTGATTGGCTGAATCCCACCATATGACCCCTCCAGGACCCTATAAAATTAGGGCTCCTGGACGCCATTTTTACCCACTGATCCTCACCTCTTTGACCATCCTTCAACAGCTACCTGAACCCCATCACCTGGACCAGTGCTCCCTACTCCAGCAGAGACCTTCTAGCAAGCTGGCAAGATCAAGCCCAGGGGCCCTGAAGAGCCAAAGGATTCTAGCAAGCCACATAGAGCCTCCCAACTCCTCCCATCCTTGGGAAGGAGGGAGGTAAAGAAGGCAAGCCGTGAGAGTCAAGACCAACTGGCCTCCATGGAACACCAGCAGCTATGGCTGTGCCTTTAAGGCTGAGCTGTACCAGCACTTAGCCTGCAGCATTCCATGCTGCAGGCCTAGAGCCAGCACTTAAAGGATAGAGTTCTGCTCTATAGGGGCTGCTTGCTCCTTGCTCTCCATCAGGGGAGCACCCCAATAAACCCTACCTACCCTTGTTTTACCATCAGAAGGTCTCCCGAGGTCCTTATTTGGTGACACCGGCCATTTGTTATGTTGAGGGTTTGGCCCTAATCTTAGCCGGGCTAGAGCTAAAACCCCAACAGGACAAGACTGGCACAGTGAAATAATGTTCCTTTTTGAGAAATCATTATTCTTTATAAACCTTTTCAACACATCTTTATTGGATTTTGCTTTACAAGCCAATTCACATTTGTTCATCACCCTATGACACTGAATGTAGCTGTAGATATGTCTGACACCCTCAGTGAAAGCCTGTGAAGAACATACCAGGCACAGTGAAATCTTGTGCAACTCTGCCCAAGAAGTCTTCCAGGCTAGTGCCTTTTCTCCTGCTCGTCCAGTGCATGATTCACAGCAACATTCATGTTTGTGCACACTAGATTTTCCTGGGTTAGGCAAAATACACAACTATCTCTGAAAACCCATGTTGGCCAAGGCTGGCAAGGAGAAATAATATTCCCCCTGAGAGACCATTGTTGTCCACACATCCCTTCAACACGTAATCATTGGTTATTGCTCTACAAGCACATTCATGTTTATCCTTATTCCCATTATGTACAGAAGCCGAAAGAGATATCTGACCTTGTCTGTGAAACCCTGTGATGAACAATAGTAAGGTAGTGAAAACTTGTTCATTTCTGCCTATGAAGACTACAGGCTTAATGACTGTGTTATACAACAAAATTCAACTTTCTGCACAATGCATTTACCTGTGTTAGGCAAAAAACATAACTATCTCTGAAAATGCATGTTGCCCAAGACTGGCAAGGAGAAATATTGTTCCCATTGAGAAACCATTGTTGTCCATGCACCCCTTCAATGCCTCATTTTAGTTTTTCCTCTATAAGCAGATTCATGTTCATTCTTACTCCTATGTCATACAGTAGGGGTAAAGAGATATATGACCTTGTGTGTGAATCCCTGGGATGAACAAGGGAAGGGTAGTGAAAACTTGTTCATTTCTACCTAGGAAGTCCATAGGATGAATGTCTGTGTTCCTGATTCCATGGATCAGGTTTTAGAATAACATTCAACTTTCTACACAAGGGCTTTTCTCATGTTAGGGGGAAAACATAAATATCTATGAACACCCAACTTGGCCAAGACTGGCAAGGAGAAACAATATTCCTTGGGGTGAAATCATTGTTCTTTATAAGCCTCTTCAACACATCTTTATTGAATTTTGCTTTACAAGCAAATTCACATTTCTTCATTGCCCGATGAAACTGAATGTAGCTGTATATATGTCTGACACTCTCAATGAAACCCTGTAAAGCACATGCCAGGCACAGTGATATTGTGCAACTCTGCCCAAGAAGTCTTCAGGCCTAGTGACCTTTTTCCTGCTGGTTCATTGCATGATTCACACCAACATTCATCTTTGCTCACAATAGATTTTCCCGTGTGAGGTGAAATATATAACTGTCTCTGAAAACTCATGCTGGCCAAGAGTGTCAAAGAGAAGCAATGTTTCCTTTGAGAGAACATTGTTGTCCATACATCCCTTCAACACATCATCATTGTTTTTGTTCTACAAGCATATCCATGGTTATCTGTATTCCTATTATATACAGAAGCCAAAAAGACATATCTGACCTTGTCTGTTGAAACCTGTGATGAACAATCATAGGGCAATGAAAACTTGTTCATTTCTAACTAGGAAGACTACAAGCTGAATGTCTGTGTTTCTGATTCCACAGACCAGGTTTTACAACAATATTCCCATTTCTGCCCAAGGGCTTTTCATGTGTTAGGCCAAAAACATAACTATCTCTGAACACCCAACTTGGCCAAGACTGGCAAGGAGAAGTAATGTTCCTTTTCATGAAATCATTATTCTTTATTAACCTCTTCAACACGTCTTTACTGGATTTTGCTTTACAAGCAAATTCACTTTTTCAGCACACTATGACACTGAATGTAACTATAGATATGTCTGACACTCTCAGTGAAACCCTATGAAGAACATTCCAGGCACAGTGAAATCTTGTGCAACTCTGCCCAAGAAGTCTTCAGGCCTAGTGCATTTTCTCCTGCTGGTCCAGTGCATGATTCACAGCAACAATCATCTTTGCACACAATGGCTTTTCCCGTGTTTGGCGAAATACATAACTATCTCTGAAAACCTGTGTAGGCCAAGACTGGCAAGAGAAGTAATGTTCATTTTGAGAGACCATTGTTGTCCATGCATCCCTTCAACATTGGTTTTTGCTCTACAAGCACCCTCATGGTTATACTTATTCCTATTACATACAGAAGCTGAAAAGAGATATCTGACCTGTCTGTGAAACCCTGTCATGAACAATCGTAGGGTAGTGCAAACTTGTTTATTTCTGTCTGGGAAGACTACAGGCTGAATGTCTGTGTTCCTGCTAGCATGGTTCTGCTGTTTGAACAAAATTCATCTTTCCGCACAAGGCCTTTACTCATGTTAGGAGACTAATATAACTATCTCTGAAAACTCATGTTGCTGAAGACTGACAACGAGAAATAATGTTCCCCTTTGAGAAACCATTGTTGTCCATGCACCCCTTCAGTGCATCATCATTAGGTTTTCCTCTACAAGCAGATTCATATTCATTCTTATTCCTATTTCATACAGTAGGGTAAGAGATATCTGACCTTGTGCATAATTCCCTGGGATGAACAAGTGAAGGGTAGTGCAAACTTGTTCATTTCTACCTAGGAAGTCTGCAGGCTGAATGTCTTTGTTTCTGATTCCACGGTTCAGGTTTTACCACAAAATTCACCTTTCTGCACAAGAGCTTTTCCCATGTTAGGCGAAAATCGTAATTTTCCTTGAAAAACCCATGTTGGCCAAACTGGCAAGGAGAAATAATATTCTTTTTTAGTGAAAACGTTATTCTTTATAAACCTCTTCAACACATATTTATTGGATTTTACTTTACAAGCAAGTGCACATTTGCTCATCACCCTATGACACTGATTGTAGCTATAGATATGTCTGACACTCTCAGTGAAACCCTGTGAAGCACATGCCAGGCACAGTGATATTTGTGCAACTCTGCCCAAGAAGTCTTCAGGCCTAGTGACTTTTCTGCTGCTGGTCCAGTGCATGATTCACAGCATCATTCAACTTTGAGCACAATAGATTTTCCCGTGTTAGGTGAAGTATATAACTATCTCGTAAAAACCATGTTACCCAAGACTGACAAGGAGAAGCAATGTTCCCTTTGACAGAACATTGTTGTCCATGCATCCCTTCAACACATCACCCTTGGTTTTGTTCTACAAGCACATTCATGGTTAACCTTATTCCTATTACATACAGAACATGAGAAGATATATGTGACCTGGTCTGTGAAACCCTGTGATGAACAATTGTAGTGTAGTGAAAACTTGTGCATTTCTGTCTACAAGGACTACAGGCTAAACATCTGTGTTCCTGCTTGCACGGTTCAGGTTTTACAACAAAATTCATCTTTCCTCAAAAGGCCTTTACCCGTGTTTGGTGAAAAATATAACTATCTAAGAAAACCGTGTTGCCCAAGACTAGCAAGGAGAAATATTGTTCTGTTGAGATTCAATTGTTGTCCATGCATCCCTTCAACACATCACCATTGGCTTTTGATCTACAAGCACATTCATGGTTATCATTATTCCTAAAACACACAGAAGCTAGAAAGAGATATCTGACCTTGTCTTTAAAACCCTCGATGAACAATCGTAGGGCAGTACAAACTTGTTCATTTCTGCCTAGGGAGACTACAGGCTGAATGTCTGTATTCCCACGTGTACTCTTCAGATTTTACAACAAAATTCATCTTTCCACACAAGGCCTTTACACATGTTAGACGAAAAACATAACTATCTCTGCAAACCCGTGTTGCCTAAGACTGGCAAGGAGAAATATTGTTCCCTTTGAGAGACTATTGTTGTCCATGCATCCTTTCAACACATCATTATTGGTTTTTGCTCTACAAGCACATTCATGGTTATCCTTATACCTCATACATACAGAAAATAAAAAGAGATATCTGACCTTGTCTGTGAAACACTGTGATAAACAATCCTAGGGTAGTGCAAACTTGTTCGTTTCTGCCTAAGAAGACTACAGGCTGAAAGTCTGTGTTCTCACTTGCACAGTTCAGGTTATACAACAAGACTCATCTTTCCGCACAAGGCCTTTACCCGGTGTTAGGTGATAAACATAACTATTTCTGCAAACCCTTGTTGGCCAAGACTTGCAAGGAGAAATATTGTTCCCTTTGAGAGACGATTGTTGTCCATGCATCCCTTCAACACATCATCATTGGTTTTTGCTCTACAAGCACATTTGTAATTATCCGTATTCCTATTACATACAGAAGCCAGAAGGCGATATTTGACCATGTCTGGGAAACCTTGTGATGAACAATAGCATGGTAGCACAAACTAGTTCCTTTCTACATAGGAAGACTACAGGCTGAATGGCTGTTTTCCCACTTGCACTGTTCAGGTTTTACAAAAAAAAACATCTTTCCACACAAGGCCTTTAACTGTGTTTGGCAACAACCGTAACTATCTCTGAAAACACGTTTTTCCTAAGATGGGCAATGAGAAATAATGTTCCACTTTGAGAAACTGTTGTTGTTCACACACCCCTTCAATGCATCATCATTCATTTCTCCTCTACAAGAATATTTGTGTTCATTCTTATTCCTATTTCTTGCAGTAGGGGCAAAAAGATATCTGACCTTGTGAATCCCTGGGATGAACAAGTGAAGGGTAGTGAAAACTTGTACATTTTTACCTAGGAAGTCTACAGGCTGAATGTCTGTGTTCCAGATTCCACATTACATGTTTTATAACAACATTCACATTTCCACACAAGGGCTTTTCCCGTGTTAGGCGAAAAATATAACTATCTCTGAAAACTGGAGTTGGCCAGACTGGCAAGTAGAAATAATGTTCCTTTTTGTGAAATCATAATTCTTTATAAACCTCTTCAACACACCTTTATTGTATTTAGCTTTACAAGCCCATTCACATTTGTTCATGGCCCTATGACACTGTATGTAGCTGTAGTTATATCTGACACTCTCAGTGAAACCCTGTGAAGAACATGCCAGGCACAGTGAAATCTTGTGCAACTCTGCCCTGAAGGCTTCAGGCCTAGTGCCTTTTCTCCTGCTGGTCTAGTGCATGATTCATAGCAACATTAATCTTTGCGTGGAATAGAATTTCTTGTGTTAGGCGAAATACATATCTATCTCTGAAATCCTGTCACTGGCCGTGACTGGCAAGGAGGAGTAATGTTCCCTTTGAGAGACCATTGTTGTCCATGCATCCTTTCAACACATCATCATTGGTTTTTGCTCTACAAGCACATTTGTAATTATCTGTATTCCTATTACATACAGAAGCCAGAAGGCGATATTTGACCATGTCTGGGAAACCCTGTGATGAACAATCATAGGGTAGTGAAAACCTGTTCATTTCTGTCTAGGAAGACTACAGGCTGAACATCTGTGTTCCTGCTTTCACGTTTCAGGTTTTACTACAAAATTTAACTTTCTGCACAAGGCCTTTACCTGTATTAGGCAAAAAACATAACTATCTCTGAAAACCTGTGTTGCCCAAGACTGGCAAGGGGAAGTATTGTTCTCTTCATGAGACCATTGTTGTCCCTGCATCCCTTCAACACATGATCTTTGGTTTTTACTCTATAAGCATGTTCATGTTTTTCCTTACTCCTATTACATACAAAAGCCAGAAAGAGATATCTGACCTTGTCTGTGAAACACTGTGATCAACAATTGTAGGTTAGTGCAAACTTGTTCATTTCTGCCTAGGAAGATTACAGGCTGAATGTCTGTCTTCCCACTTGCACCGATCAGGTTTTACAACAAAATTCATCTTTCTGCACAAGGCCTTTAACCGTGTTAGGTGAAAAACATAACTATCTACTGCGGTCCAGCCGGGTGAAGGGGAGAGCCGAGGATGAAGGAGACAAAGAGGCCAAGACTGATGGTCTTGAGCTCCACTTTATTCTCTATACTCATGCTTATATAGTAACTCAAGGAAATACTAAAAATAGCTCACAAAGGTAACTGCAGTGCAATGGACTTTGTAACAGTCATAAGGTTTACAATCAGCTTAGTTAGCATTCCAGTAACAGATTAATCCTAAAGATACAATCAAGGAACAAAGTTCAGATCTATACTCATGTTAATATAGTAACTAAAAAGACAGTCAAGGAACAAAGTTCAGATCTATACTCATGTTAATATAGTAACTAAAGAGACAATCAAGGAACAAAGTTCAACAGAGCCTCTGATGTGCTGTTTCCTCATTCCACAGGTAGCAGAGCTTCCTGCTATGGTCACGTCTATCAGGTAGCCATTTATGTAGGCATTGCCTTTTAACTCATGTTGGGCCTATGTCTCCTGACAACTATCTCTGAAAACCCTTGTTGCCCAAGACAGGCAATGATAAATAATGTTCCACTTTGAGAAACTGGTTTTGTCCATGTACCCCTTCAATGCATCATCATTCATTTTTCCTCTACAAGAAGATTCATGTTCATTCTTAATCCTATTTCATATAGTACGGGTAAAGAGATATCTGACCTCATGTGTGAATCCCTGGGATGAACAAGCGAACAGTAGTGAAAACTTGTACATTTTTCCCTTGAAAGTCTGCAGGCTCAATGTCCTTGTTCCAGATTCCACAGTTCAGGTTTTATAACAACATTCACATTTCCACACAAGGGTTTTTCCCGTGTTAGGCAAAAAATATAATTATCTCTGAAAACCTGAGTTGGCCAAGACTGGCAAGGAGAAATAATATTTCTTTTTGTGAAATCGTTATTCTTTATAAACCTCTTCAATACATCTTTATTGGATTTCACTTTGCAGGCCAATTCACATTTTTTCATCACCCTATGACACCGACTGTAGCTGTAGATATATCTGACACTCTCAGTGAAACCCTGTGAAGAACATGCCAGGCACAATGAAATTTTGTGCAACTCTGCCCAAGAAGTCTTCAGGCCCAGTGACTTTTCTTCTGCTGGTCCAGTGCATGATTCACAGCAACAATCATCTTTGTGCAGAATAGATTTTCCCATGTTAGGCGAAATACATAACTATCTATGAAAACCCATGTTGCCCAGACTAGCAAGGACAAGTAATATTCCCTTTGAGAGACCATTGTTGTCCATGCATCCCTTCAACACATCATCATTGGTTTTTATTCTACAAGCACATTCATGGTTATTTATGTTCCTATTATATATAGAAAAATAAAAGAGATATATGTCGTTGTCTGTGAAACCCTGCGATGAACAATCATAAAGTAGGGAAAACTGTTTATGAAGACTTCAGGCTGAATGTCTGTGTTCCCACTAGCATGGTTCAGGTTTTACAACAAAATTCAACTTTCCACACTGTCAGGGATGGCTCATGCCTGGCAGAGGTCAGAGCCTTGCCCTGACCCCATGTGGGTATCAGAGACTCACTGACCCGGGTTTGGTGTAATGGCCAGTGGTGCCAATGAAGGACCTCGGGAGAACTTCAACAGGGAAAACAGGGAAGGAAGGTTTATTGGGTTCTCCCCAAGTGGGGTGAAACAAGCAAGCAACCCCTAAGCAAGAGCTATAAGTGCTGGCTCTAAGCCTGCAGCATTCTATGGATTCCATGGATTGCTGGAACAGCTCAGACTTAAAGGCACAGCTACAGCAGCCGGTGTTCTGTTGGGCTGGAAGTCAGGTGGCCTTGACTCTGCAGTTCGCCTTCTCTGCCTCCCTCATTCCCAGGGATGGACGGAATTGGGAGGCTCTTTGTGGCTTGATTGTAGCCTTTGGCACTTTGGGGCTCTTGGTCTTGACTGCGTTGGTTTGCTTGAACAGTGCGCTGGAGTAGGGAGCGCTGGCTGAGGTGATGGGGTTCAGTTGGTAGTTAAGGGACAGTCAGAAGTAGTGGAGGAGGAGAAGTAGTAGGGAGGTCATGGGGATCCAGGAGTCTTGCTTATATAGGGTCCCGGAGGGGCACATGACTGGGATTAGCCAATCAGGGCACACACCTGACAGTTACTGCAGATAAACTGACATAACTGCCAGGTAGGGACAGTTATCTAACAAAAATGCCAAGGATCGCCAATGAGGATTAAGGCAGTTAAGGCATGCCAGGCTGCTCAGGCACCATCTTTGCTCACTCGATGGGAGGGGCAGGTGTTAGTGTGCAAGATGTGACACTGGGGTCTCTCAGCCTATTATGAGGGACCCTAGTTATGGGGTAGATTTTAAAAATCCCCAAAGCCTCCCCCTTTTTTCTATAAATGAAAAGAAAAAAGGACCAGTGACCTCCTCTTGATTGGCTTCCTTGAGATTGACTTCTAAAGTACACTATTGAGTTACAACAACAAATCAGTAAAAGTAACACAACAACATTACATAAGTTTAAAGTAACACAAAATAACTATCCAAAAATCATACAGTAACTATAAAGAATAGAGAAACTATTTAAAAGGATCCACTTTACACGGTGTTACATTATACAGTAGTGTGACCATTCTGTTGCATTTGTACATTTTGCCTTATAAGTGATACCATAGTTTGAATTACAGCCCGTTGTCTCCTCGTTCTTCCTCTTCTGATTATACAATACATTTTAACAATCATAGTAATTACAATGATTATTGAGGTAACAATTAAGATGTTCAGTGGATTATAAAAGAAATTTCGATTAAATGGATTCATTGATTTCATTCTGTTGACTAGTCCTTCCAGTATATCTTCCCCTTTAATCATTGGCAATGTCTGATTTCTCATGATTATAATCTCTTTATGTAGGTCCTGCATAAGGGCAGATCCATTCCCTATCTCTGATACGTGCTTTTAAACAATGGACCAATTATGCCACGTCTCATCATGTTTTGCAGGTATTATACAAAAACTGGTCGAATTCCAGTCACAATGCAATTGTTGTTGTTGTTGTTAGGTGCCATCGAGTCAAGTCCGACTCATAGCAACCCTATGTACAGCAGATCGAAACACTTGCCGATTCTGTGCCAGGCAAACCATCTTATTTATGTTTAAGCCCATTGTTGCAGACACTGTGTTAATCCATCTGGTGGAGGGTTTTCCTCTTTTCCATTGACCTGCCACTCTTCCAAACATGATGTCCTCCTCCAGGGATTGTTCTCTCCTGACTACATGTCCAAAATATGTAAGACGCAGTTTGGCCATTTTTGCTTCCAAAGAGCACTCTGGTTGTACCTCTTCTAGGACAGATCTGTTGGTTCTTTTGGCAGTCCATGGTATATTCAATAGACATCTCCAGCACCACAATTCAAAAGCACCGATTCTTTTTCTGTCTCTCTTGTTCAATGTCCAGCTTTCACAACCATATGATACCACTGAAAATACCATGGCATGAGTCAGACGCACCTTCGTCTTCAATGTGACATCTTTGCTTTTCAATACTCTAAAGAGATCTTTTGCCACAGCTTTTCCTAGAGCAATGCGCCTTTGGATTTCTTGACTGCTGCTTCCATGGGTGTTGATTGTAGAGCCAAGCAAAGTAAAATCTTGGACAACCTCAATCTTTTCTCCATTTAATGTGAAGTTGCGTGCTGACCCAGTCGTAAGGATTTTTGTTTTGTTGATGTTTAATCGTAACCCATATTGAAGGCTATGATCTTTGACCTTCATCAGTAAATGCAATTGTAGCTGCTGTTGTATTCCTGATAGCTGATCTCCTATTAAAATGATGGCCTGGTGCAACTCATTAATTTTTTCTTGCAGACTTTGATCTATACTATGTTGGACAGACCACAATTTAATGGATTCAACATGCCATGATTCGATATAGTTTTTAGTTTGTACTGATTGTTCGAGTGCTACCGCATTTGTAGCAGCCAGTGTTGTGACTCCAATTATGCCAATGACTATTGCAATAAGGGTGGCTACAAACCTTTGGGTGCTCTTAAACATGTCAGACATTGCCTGTTGGAGCAGTGCCATAGTAGGAGATTCCTGCCATGGCCTGTCCATTTTGACTGGGATCCATGTATTTTCTCTCATTCTTAATATATACATATTTTGTTTGTCCCAATCAAATTTCACATTCTGATTGATACAAGTATGCATTGTACATTTCTCACATGACACAGACCCTTCTATTGTATCTGATTTTGTGTTTCTAATGATTAGGAGATAGGGCACATGCACCCAAGCTTGTATATGAATAGCGAGTGGATGGTAATCGTCACTTTCCTTTTGCTCCATTGCCCATATTGGGTGCAGGCTGTGGCCAATTTCCATATATGGTCCTGTTTCTTCAGGACTGTCCCTCTGTCTGGAATTGGATTGAATTGTCCTACTAAAAAGGGGGCAGGTGGTGAATATCCTCCCTGGTGCCACTTAACTTTCCACTGGAAAGGAAAGCTCACAGAGTCTTCTTTCCCAGTTTTGTTCTTCTCAGCCCGGCAGGAGTCGGCCAAACCCTAATCTATTACGACTCCATGGGAGTCACTATTGAGGATCTGGGCATGAGAATTTGGGCACTTACTGTATTGGATACAGTATTCTCGTTGGTCATCAAGCTGTTTGTTACATTCATGTGGTATATATTTAGTTGGTATGAATGATAACATACTGAGAGATGGTTGCCTATAAACTGGAGCATCTGTTGTAGGTCAATGTTGGTAACCAAGCTTGAGGCAATGTAACCCTTGTCCTATGCACACTGGAACACCTTCTACTCCAATCTTATAACCTTTGATGGTTTTTCCTTCCTCTGATCTTATCATGGGACCTTTAAATTCATAGGGACAGGGTAACCATTCTGTGTTGTTACTATATACTAATACCAGCAAGTCATTCCAAGATATGGCCCTATTTATTGGAGGGTTAGGGACAAATGCCCAGTACTGGTATTGTGACAACCCAGTTTCACCACCTTCCTTTCCCTCTTTTGGCACTTCCATTCTTCGAGCCTTATCTTCCGGAGTTCTCCCTGAACCATCAGAGGGGGAGGGTTGGTGATCTGTGGGCCATCTTCTTGCATCATGGGAGAGTTTCCTTCTGCCTTTTCTCCCTTTTGATCTCTTTTGGGCATTTTGTTTTTCCCTTTAGATCATTTGATTCCTAATTGTCCAAATATTTGATGAGTTATTTCCTTGTATCTATCTCGTTCCTTTTTGTTATATAGTGGAATCACTTCCTCATCGGCCAATATGATGGGATTGACTGCCTGTCTGATTAGGTTTTTTTATTTTTCTTGTTATAGATTCGGTGTTTGGACTATATATTTAATCTATTTCTTCATCAGACAGTATAATTGGGATGAAGCACTCGCCATTTTCCTTGCTCTTATATGCCTCCACAAAGATGACTGTCCCATTTTCTAATGTTTTCACTTTTATAAATTTACCATTTAATTTGAGTGTATCTGTTTCATTTCTTGTTTTCTGATCTTTCTTTAGCCCAATTTGTATAGATTTTGGTTCTTGATCATAATTAGAATAATTATTTTGAAATTTCCATTTCCAAGAAATCCTCTTAGACCTAAGCACTTGTGTTCTGTTATTTGGTATTGAGAGTTTAAGGGAGTTATTGGGAGAGTTGTTATTGGTGTTGTTAATGGGTCTTTTGTGTCAATCTTGTTCAGGGGGGTAATAGTTGAACTAGTCATTTCTGTTATTATCTCTGAGCTATTAATGGTATCACTTATAACATTGTTTCTTAATTCTGTCATGGGGTCTATTCCATCTGGATCCTTTCTTACCAAGTTAGATACTACTGTGTACAACATCATAACTATTATAGTTTTTTTTCTAAATTTAACATTTTAACATAAATACTTAACAGAATATTTAAAAAATATGTATAAATACAACAACTTAAACAGTTATTTACAATTATAACCCTTGAGCCTTGGAGTCTAGACTGTCAGTCTGCTTGTGAATGCTCAGAGTGTGGCTGTGGGGAGAAGAAACAGGTGTTATTCTTTCTTTGTTGTATTTCTTTGTCCGTGGCTTATACCACATTTCTCTCTGGTACCCAGCATGGTTCTTTTTCTTCCCTGGGAATACACAAGCCATGCCCCTTGTTTCTGACAGTAACAGATCTGGACCTTTCCATTGGGCTGTCATTGGGTCCTTCCACCATACCCATGTCTCCGGGGGATGAGGAAGTTGACCCCAGTGCCTCTTTATTCTGCTTTTGTTCTGGTTCTTTGGTATATCCAGAATGTTTAATGTTAGCAAGACCTTCACTAACATTACTGATGATGATACTCTCCCCCCTTTTCTTTTTTCAAATGAGCTTGGAGTATCCCATTAGTTCTTTCTACGATGGTCTGGCCTTGGGGTTTATATGGAATCCCAGTTGTGTGCTCAATGTTTCACAGGGTACCAAAGGTTTTAAACACCTGGCTGATAAAAGTGGGACCATTATCTGTTTTGATTGCTTTGGGGAGTCCCATTATTGCAAAGCAAACCAAAAGGTGGTTTATTAGTTTCTTAGTGGACTCCCCTGTCTGGCAAGCAGCCCAAATGAATTTAGAGAAAGTGTCAATCATAACAAAAACATATTTTAGTTTACCAAATGGGCTGTATTGAAAAACATCTATTTGCCAGGTGCAATTAGATTTGAGCCCCCTTGGGTTTACTCCCATAGACTGCAACGGTGGAGCATGAATTAAAGCCGTGCATTGGGAGCAACTACAGACAATTTGTTTCAATTGCCATGGAGATACCTTTGGAAACAACTTTTTGAGTCCTCCAACATTCACGTGCATCAGGCAGTGAAGGTTCTGAGGGTTAGACACACCTATTTGCACTGATTCCAAATTTGAGGCTAATAAATCTGCCTGTGCATTTCCTTCTGCTAAGAAACTTGGCAGTGGCTGATGGCTATGTATGTGCTCCAAGAAAATGGGCTGTGAGAGTGTAGCCAGCAACAATGACACCTTTACCATCAATAGTGATAAAGTGGTGCTATCGAGGTGGACAAAGGAACGTCCCAGCCACGGTAGCAAATTGGCTACATATAAGCTATCTGTATATAAGTTAAATGGCTCACTCACATTTTCTATGGCCCACATAGCAGCATACAATTCCTTGAACTGGAGAGACCTCTCTGGCAATGGAATTGACTGCTGACATATTTTGTCTAGCTCAGGGGGATAGACTACAATAGCTGCTCCATTTCCCCCCCATCCGTGAACACTACTTTGGCATTCTCCAAAGGCTCTTTCATGAATATCTTTGGAGGAAGCCACGGCAGCTTCTTAAAGGAGGCAATGCAATGCGTCTTCAGATAATGGCAACCTAATTGCCCTGGGAAGTTGAGACAAGCCCTTGCAAAACTGGAATGATCCTGTAGCAGCCAATCTATGTCTGCTAATGGGTATGGCATCACTATTTCATCTGGCTCTGTTCCAAAAACCTGCAAGCATCTAAGTCTGGTCTGCTTGACCATCTTTGCCATAGCCTGGATCTCATCTAGATGACATGGGCTGCTTCCTATCGATGTGTGTAACCACTCAATGGGCCCTTTGTTCCGATAAATCACTCCTATGATTGTGGGCATGGTATTAAATAAGAGGACATATAATTTTTCTTTTGGGTTGTATCGTTTCAGTTCTGAATTATTTATGTCCTCCTGCAATTTGGATACAGCCAATTTTGCCTCTGGTGTAAGAGTCCTTGGTGATAATGGGCTCTTATCACCTTTTAGTAAGTTGAACAATGGCTAAAGGTCAGATGTTGGAATCTTCAGCCATTCCAGAGCCAGTTGACATGCCCACAAAATTTTTGGAGGCTATTTAACATTAATTTTTCTGGGAGCATTATTTGGGGCTTTGGGGGTTTTACTCCAAGAGGGTGATTGTTGACCCAAAAAAATTTATGGGCAACATTCTTTGATTTTTTTCTTTTGATATCAAAAAGGAAGCATTCTTGAGGCACTCTATGAGCCTCTTTTCCAATTCTGGCAGGGCATCTGGATTGGGAGTGGCTATGAGTAGGTCATCCACATAATGGCATAATTGGACGCCCTCTCCCCTGATTGGTCTCAGGGCAGCAGCCACAGCTTTGTGACAAATCACTGGGCTGTTAGCCACGCCCTGGGGGAAGCATAGCCACTCATAGCATTCCACAGGCCCCTCGTTGTTAAAATTGGGCACTATGAATGCAAATCTCTTACAGTCCTCCAGATGTAAGGGGACTGAATATAAACAATCCTTAAGATCTACTGCCAGAATGGAATAGCCCACAGGTATGGCAGACAGTAATGGCAACCCTCTTTGAGGGCACCTCCAAGGTTTTAAAGTCTTATTAACCTGTCTTAGATCTTGCAGTAGCCTCCACTTTCTGGTTTTCTTCCGGTGTAGGAACACCAGAGTGTTCCACAGGCTATGAGATTTCTGTACATGACCTGCTATTAATTGCTCTTCAATCAGGTCTTCAATGCCATCAGTCCATCCCTCTTTAGTGGCCATTGGTCCACCCAGACTGGTTCATCAGAGATCCAGTCTAGGCTAGGAGTACTGTATCGACCAATGGCATCTGCACTAAAGGGTGGTCCTGTTCATTGTTGGGGTCAGTTTTTTGATCATTGAGGCACATTAATCTTGGTTTTATTTTCACTGTGATTTCTTTCAGTTGTCTTAATCTTTTTATGTATGGTCTCAGTGGTTTCCCTTTGTATGTTGAAGTTGTTGTTGTTGTTAGGTGCTGTCTAGTCGAGTCTGACTCATAGCAACCCTATGTACAGCAGATCGAAACACTAGTTGATTCTGTGTCAGGCAAACCATCTTATTTATGTTTAACCCCATTGTTGCAGACACTGTGTCCATCCATCTGGTGGAGGGTTTTCCTCTTTTGCATTGCCCTGCCACTCTCCTAAACATGATGTCTTTCTCTAGGGATTGATCTCTCCTGACTACACGTCCAAAATATGCAGTCTGGCCATTCTTGCTTCCAAGAAGCACTCTGGTTGCACTTCTTCTAGGAGAGATTTGCTGCTTCTTTTGGCAGTCCATTGTATACTCAACAGACATCTCTGTCACCTCAATTAAAAAGCATCAATTCTTTTTCTGTCTCCCTTGTTCAATGTCCAGCTTTCATAACCATATGATGCAACTGAGAACACCATGGCATGAGTCAGACGCACCTTTGTCTTCAACGTGACATCTTTGCTTTTCAATATTCTAAAGAAATCTTTTGCCAACAGCTTTTCCTAGAGCAGTGTGTCTTTTGATTTCTTGACTGCTGCTTCCACGGATGTTGATTATTGAGCCAAGCAAATCAAAATCTTGGACAACCTCAATCTTTTCTCCATTTATAGGGAAATTGCATACTGACCCAGTTGTAAGGATTTTTGTTTGGTTGATGTTTAGTTATAACCCATACTGAAGGCTATGATCTTTGATCTTCATCAGTAAATGTTTTAAATCCTCTTCACTTTCACCAAGCAGAGTTGTGTCATCTGCATAACGCAGGTTGTTAATGAGTCTTCCTCCAATCTTGATGCTGCATTCTTCCTCATAAAGTCCAGCTTCTCAGATTATTTGCTCAGCATGTAAATTGAAGAGATAGGGTGAAAGTATACAGCCCTGACGCACACCTTTCTCAACTTTAAACCACTCAGTGTTTCCTTGTTCTATTCGAACAACTGCCTCCTGGTTCATGTACAGATTTCTCATGAGCACAACTAGGTGTTCTGGTATTCCCATTTTCCAAAGTGTTATCCATAATTTACTATGATCCACACAATCAAATGCTTTTGCATAGTCAATAAAGCATAGATAGACATCTTTTTGATATTCTCTGCTTTCAGCTAATATCCACCTGACATCAGCAATGATGTCCCTGGTTCCCCGCCCTCTTCTGAATCCCGCTTGATTTTCCAGTAATTCCCTGTCTATATGCTGCTGGAGTCGCTTCTGAGTGATCTTTAGTAGAATTTTCTGGTGTGTGATATTAATGATATTGCCCAATAGTTTGCACATTCTGTTGGATCCCCTTTTTTGGGAATAGGCACAAATATGGATCTCTTCCAGTCAGTTGCCATGTAGCTGTTTTCCAAATCTGTTGGCACAAACATGTTAACACCTCCAGTGCTGCATGTGTTTGTTGAAACATCTCTATTGGTATCCCATCAATTCCTGGAGCCTTGTGTTTCACCAGTTCTTTCAAGGCCGCTTCCACTTCATCCTTCAACACCATTGCTTCCTCTTCAAATGCAACCTCTTGGAATGGTTGGTTATCTACCAATTCTTTCTTGTATAATGACTCTGTGTATACTTCCCATCTTCTTTTGATGTTTCCTGCATCATTTAATATTTTCCCTGTAGAATCTTTCACTACTGCCACTTGAGGCTTGAATTTTTCCTTCACTTCCTTAAGCTTGAGAAACACAGAGTGTGTTCTTCCCTTTTGGTTTTCTACCTCCAGCTCCTTGCACATGTCATTATAATATTTGTTTTTGTCTTCTCGAGCTGCCTTCTGAAATCTTCTGTTTAGTTCCTTAACTTCCTCATGTCTTCCTTTTGCTTTAGCTGCTTCACACTTGAGGGCAATTTCTACTGTCTCTTTTGACATGTAACTTGGTCTTTTCTTTTTTTCTTGTCTTTTCAAGAACTGTTTGCTTCCTTCTTGAATGATATCTTTTATGTCATGCCACAGCTCTTCTGGTCTCCTATCATTTGTGTCTAATGCAGTAAACCTGTTTTTGAGGTGGTCTCTGAACTCAGGTGGGATATACTCAAGGTCATACCCTGGCTCGTGTATACTTGTTCTAATTTTCTTCAGCTCCGGTTTGAACTTGCATATGAGAAGTTAATGGTCTGATCCACAGTCAGCACCTGGTCATGTATTGACATTTTGTATAGAGCTTTTCCATAGTCTGTTTCACATATGTAGTCAATTTGATTCCTGTATGTTCCATCTGGTGAAGTCCATGTGTATAGTCTCCGTTTATGATGTTGAAAAAATGTATTTGCAATGAAAAAGTCATTGGTTTGACAAAATTCTATCATGCGATCTCCAGCTTCATTTCTGTCACCAAGACCATATTTTCCAACTACTGAGCCTTATTCTGTGTTTCCAACCTTTGCATTCCAGTCACCAGTGATTATCAGTATGTCTTGATTGCACGTTTGATCTATTTCAGATTGCAGAAGCTGATAGAAATCTTCCCTTTCTTCATTTGTGACCTTATTGGTGGGTACATAAATTTGAATAATAGTCATATTAACTGGCCTTCCTTGTAGGCATATGGATATTATTCTATCACTGACAACATTGTACTTCATGACAGATCTTGAAATATCTTTTTTGATGATGAATGCAACCCCATTTCTCTTTAGTTTATCATTCCCAGCATAGTAGACCATATGTTTTTCTGACTCAAAATGGCCTATTCTGGTCCATTTTAGCTCACTGATGCCTAGAATGTCAATGTTTATGCGCTCCATTTCTCTTTTAATGATTTCTAATTTGCCTAGATTCATACTACGTACATTCCATGTTCCAATTATTAATGGATGTTTACAGTTGTTTCTCCTCATTTTGAGTCATGCTACATCAGCATGTTGAGCACCCTGGGGCTTTACTCCTTTTCCATCATCACGGTAGACTCTACTTGGAGGAGGAACCCTTCCCCAGTAGTCTTTTGAGTGTCTTCCAACCTGGGGGGCTCATTTTCTGGCACTATATCTGACAGTGTTTCTTTGCTATCTATAGGGTTTTCAATGGCTAGTTGTTTCTCGGGAGTGGCCCGCCAGGTCCTACTCCCTAGTCTGTCTTAGGCTGGAAGCTCAGCTGAAAACCTGTCCACCATGGGTAACCTTGCTCATGTCCAAGGTTACAGTGGCAGAGCTCTCAGCCTCATTGCAACACGGAAGCCCCCACAGTGTGGTATACTGACAGACATGTGTTGAAGTTGTAATATTAATTAATTCTTCCCAAGTTTGAGGGTCTTTCACATCCTTAATATGAGGACCCATTGCCCTTATTACTTCCCATAGTCTTGATACTTCTTTCTTTTTTATTTTTGTTTTTCCGTGAATAAATAGGGCATATATTAGAGGTATCTGGGGGTTCTCCTTGGGAGGAATTGATGTAATTAGGGAACCACATGATTGCTGTTCGGGGGGAATTTTATTACTGCTTGATTGATAACTTTTAGTAGGACAGGGGCAATATTTGGGTACCTGATCTTGATCAATAAATATTATCTCATCAGTGGCAATTTTCACACCCATATCCCCTAGGAGGTCCCATCCCAACAGGTTGTACAGTACTCCATCAGAGACCAGGGGTTGGAACCTCCCGTGATGTCCTTCCATGTCGGGCCATTCAAATTCCTGCTTTGTTCTAAATGAGCAGCCGGTGACTTCCTCTAGTCCCTCCGGGGGGGGGTCCCTTGATTAACTTCCATGTTTTGGGGACCTCCTCCCTCTTTAGGACTGTCTTTTGGGCCCCCATGTCAGTTGTAAATTTAAATAGCCTGTCCCAATCGATTTAGTGGGAGGGAAACCTGTTCTGTCAATAGGCATTGCCCAGTTCACAGCAGTCGAGGGCTCTAGTGATGTTCTCTTCCTTCTAGGTGGGGCTGGGAGCTGCCCTGGTCACAGTTTAAATGCTGTTTCATGGGACAATCCCTAAGCCAGTGTTTGCCCATTTTGCAGAGTGTGCAGGGGCCATTGTGTGGGAAGAGAGAGGTTTTATCAGGGTAATCCCTCACCCAATGTCATCCCTTTCTGCATCTGGGACACGTGGACACTGGATGATTAACTTTACTGGTTGTCCCTCCCCGGGGACAGTTTGACTTCCAATGCCCCGTACCACCACACTGGTAGCACTGTGCATTGGTGGGGGCATTGGGCTGTCTACAGGGGGCCACTATGTTCTTAGACAAGGTGTTATTTAAAGTTTTGATCATTTCCCTATTTGATTCTAATAATTGCTTATTCGAATCCCTAATAGTCTGGGCCAATAGGGTCACGGACTGACCCCAAGTGCCAATGTCTTGGGTGGCGATTATCCAATCGCTCACCCTGCTATTCCTTAAGGGTTGGCACACCTGCCAGCAGATGTTAGACATGCCATCCCACATGAGGGTCCTTATTATCACCTGCTTTGATTCCTCATCTGTCCCCACCATCCAGTGTTCTACATTTTGGGACACCCTGTCAACAAAGTCTGGGAACAGCTCGTCAGCCCGCTACCTAAGGCAACCAAGCTGGGAGCCATCCCGACTCGTGGAAGCCTATCCCAGACCTGCCTTGCACAGGCTTAGGCCTGTTCAAAGCTTTCCACTGGCCCCATTGCTTGTTGCAGGCCTATGCCAAAGTTTGGCCCTTGCCCCAACAAGCAATCAAGACCTACATGGATGCTGTTGTTCTGGCTACAGATGGCCTGCTGTTGGCATTCATCTGTATAGAATGCCTCCCACTGCATGGTCATTGGGCCCAGAAAGACTGTTCTTATTATGTCCTTTCAATCCTGTGATGTATTGATTTTGGTTTCTAGGGTTAAGTAGGGCCTGTGTCCATGCAGAATGGGGGCCATCCTCACAAATGGCAGTCCGGAGATCCTTAATATCTTTACTCTCATACAGGTGCCATATGAGAGGCTTCTCTGGAGTGGGGACAAGATAAAGTCAGTAGGCTGAGTATTTAGTTGGGTCCAGGATGGGGGCTGAGGGGCTTGGCCCCTGGCAGCCAGGTGGGCCGCTAATAGTTGGATGTAATCCCTGCCCTATCCCATGGCAGGACAGTTTCAGGTATAGTCCCTGTGATGAATTAACTTCTGGGAGAAGTCCCTCCCCTCTGGGTCTGGCTTCCAATGAAAGCCCCTCCCTTCAGGGTCTGATTTCTGGGTGACATGTTTCTGGTAGGGTCAATGCCCTTTCCTTTAATGCCTGGCTTCTGTTAATGATCCCTCCCTCTGAGGTCTGACTTCCATTGGAAGTCCCTCATCTCTGGGCCTGGGCCTCAATGAAAGCCCCTCTCTTAATGACACAATGGACCTAGGTCATTGGCTTTTGCCTATTGATGGTTTATAAGGTCCCTTTTTTAGCTCAGTTAATATGGTGTTAAAATAGGGCTTCACGGTTTTATTTCTTATCCCATTACTTGCTGCGACCATGTAGCCAAAGGCTACCCAGGTCTTGGGATTTTCCAGGACATCCATCTTTATTTCTGGGTAAAGCCTCACAGCTTTTGCCCAGAAACAGGAACCGTCCTGGGTGGGAATGTCCTTAGTCCTGGTAAGCAATATTTATTTAAGGGACTCTATATTTGGGTCAACCTCCTTGGTGCTCTTACAGCAACAAGCTATTTTATTCCCCATATTTAGATATTCAAGTTGTCTTGTTACCAAAGTCCTTGTGTCCATTCATCTAAATTGTTACTCATTAAACGTTAAACAATTGTTAGAGTCTGTGTATCTGTCCTGAGCCTTTCTATCAAATCTGTTAATACATCAGCCAAAAATCTATGTCCAAGAAATCATGCCTCGGTCTTTTTGGGGTTTCTCTTATTAGCTTTAGTGATTCAGAGATGAGGATGAACTAACTCTGCACCAGAGCGGCTTGATCATCCTTTCAGTGCCAGTAGGCCGAGGTGTCAATGGCTCTGTCTCTGGGCTGAGTTAGTTAACTTCCTTACTTCCCTCTAGACTCCTGAGGTATAATTTTCTTTAGAAACCCCCTTTTCAGTTTATATTTTAGTACAGGGCCCTGGTTTATGTCTGGTTCCTGAATGGAGGCAGTGAAGCCTCAGTGGGACCCCTTTTTCTGTCCCAGAATGGAAGCTCTATGGCTTCTGTGGGACCTTTTGAGCTAGCTCCTTTTTCCTGTCTGTCCCTGGATGGAAGCAGGTTCCTCCAGTGGACACTTTGTCCCCAGACGGAAGCCATTTCCTCTGGGAGACCCTGCCATAGGTCTATTCCTGAACGGAAGTCTTTGCTTCCATGGGACTACCATACGGTCTTGTTAGGGGGGGAATTAAATAAAAAATGAGGGTAGAGGTTTTTCCCCAGTGCAACCAGCGCAGGGAGGGTCCTTAACTTAAGAATCCTGCCCTAGGGCTGGAAAAGTGAGGTGTGGATAGTGTGGGTGAGGGGGGTGCTCCCTTCCTTGTTGATAAACAAATACACAATGAACCCAGACAAAGGGGGTGATGCTATTGATAGGAGAAAATGTTAGTTCCCCCTACATGTCCTAACACTTAGATTTAGCAAGCTGGGGTGGGGACACACTCAGATGTGACAGACACAGATCTTCATTGCCCCGAGGGAACAACGGCCTTACCAATTCCCAGTTGCAGCAGACAGGCCTGATGTACTCCCATCTGGCGAATGTCCCTGATTGGTTGTCCTAGGTCTCAGGGAATCTAGGGATCTTGGGAGTACCTGGAGCTCTTCAGGGAACTCAGAAGTCCCTAGATAAGGGCTAGGAGGCCCCCCAATTTTTTTGGGGTGCTCCTAAAAATCACGTTGGATGCCAAGATGTCAAAGCTTGGCTCAGGCCTGGCAGAGGTCAGAGCCTTGCTGAGACACCACGTGGGTATTGGGGACCCACTGAACCAGGTTTGGTGTAATGGCTGGTGGTGCCAATGAAGGACTTTGGGAGACCTTCAACAGGGAAAACAGGAAAGGAAGGCTTATGGGGTGCTCCCCAAGTGGGGTGCAATAAGCAAGCAACCCCTAAGCAAGAGCTATAAGTGCTGGCTCTAAGACTGCAGCATGGAATGCTGCAGGCTGAGTGCTGTAACAGCTCAGCCTTAAAGGCACAGGTACAGCAGCCGGTGTTCCATTGGGCTGGAAGTCAGTTGGCCTTGACTCTCACAGTGCGCCTTCTCTGCCTCCCTCCTTCCCAGGGATGGGAGGAATTGGGAGGCTCTTTGTGGATTGATTGTAGCCTTCATCGCTATGGGGCTCCTGTTCTTGACTGTGTCGGCTTGCTTGAAGAGTCTGCTGGAGTAGGGAGTGCTGGTCGAGGTGATGGGGTTCAGTTGGCAGTTAAGGGACAGTCAGAAGTGGTGGAGGGGGAGAAGTAGTAGGGAGGTCAAGGAGGTCTGGGAGCCCTGCTTATATACGGTACTGGAGGGGCAGTTGATTGAGATTAGGGATCAGGGCACACACCCAACAGTTACTGCAGATAAACTGATATAACTGCCAGGTAGGGACAGGTATCTAACAAAAATGCCAAGGATCACCAATGAGGATTAAGGCAGTTAAGGCAGGCCAGGCAGGTCAGGTGCCATCTTGGCTTACTCGGTGGGAGGGGCAGGTGTGAGTGAGTAGGATGTGGCCATGGGTTCCCTCAGGCTATTATGAGGGACCTTAGTTATGGGGTAGATTTAAAAAATCCCCAACACCACACTAGGCCTTTCTCCATGTTAGGCAATAAACATAACAATCTCTGAAAACCCTTGTTGCCAAAATAGGCCCGAAGACATCTGGAACAGAATAGAAGACCCAGATATACCTCAACACACCTATAGCCACCTTATTTTCCACAAAGAAGCAAAACAAGTAAACTGGAAAAAGGACAGCCTCTTCAACAAATGGTGCTGGGAAACATGGTCATCCACATGCAAAAAAATGAAAGTGGATCTGCATCTCTCAATATACATGAGAGTTAACTCAAAATGGATAAAAGATCTCAACATAAAACCAGAAACTTGAAAACTTATAGAAGGCAAGATAGGCAATACACTCCATCATATAGGCATTGGAAAAGATTTCCTTAATAAGACCCCAATTGCTCAAGAAATTGCAACAAGAGTAGATAAATGGGACCACATGAAATTAAAAAGCTTCTGCACAGAAAAGAAACAATTAACAGAGTCAAGGAAACCCCCACGGAATGGAAAAAATTTTCATATTTTATACATCAGACAAAGGTCTAATTACTAGAATTTATAAAGAACTCAAGAAAAAAACTCCCCCAAAACCAAAGAACCCAATACACAAATGGGCAAAAGAACTGAGCAGACAGTTCTCAAATGAAGAGGTCCATAAAGCCATGAAACACATGAAAAAGTGCTCAACATCCCTAGCCATTAGGGAAATGCAAATCAAAACAACTCTGAGATTTCACCTTACACCAGTAAGAATGGCCAAGATCAATAAAACAAACAACAACAAATGCTGGCAAGGTTGCGGGGAAAAGGGAACAATCTTACATTGTGGGTGGAGCTGTGAATTGGTGCAACCACTGTGGAAATCAATATGGAGGTATCTTAAAAAAAGATCTACTGTATGACCCAGCTATAACACTATTGGGTATTTACTCAAAGGGAGATGGGTCATCATACAACAGAGACACCTGCATCTCCATGTTCAATGCAGCGGTTTTAACAATAGCAAAGATACAGAATCAACCAAAATGCCCTTCAACAGAAGAATGGATAAAAACACTATGGTATATATACACAATGGAATTCTATTAAGCAATCTAGAAAAATGAAATAAGATCATTTGCAGCAAAATGGATGGAAATAGAGAAAATTATTTTGAGTGAACGAACACAAGCTCAGAAAGAGAAACAACACATGTTCTCACTCACATGAGGGAGCTGTTTCAAAATTACAAGAAGGAAAAATCCTACTCAAAAGTCAGGTAATAATAAAAGAGGAGGAGGGAAGATAAGAATGATGTCAATATAAATGGACTAGAAATCGCATGTAATTGTTCAAACAAGATAAAAACAAAGAACACTACAGGAAAAGTTACTAACTTGACCAGAACTGGAACCAAAGGACATATAGAAAAATACTACTATGTAAAGGACAGAGAAGACTTGGATGGGAAACTTAGATGGGAAGGGGGAGAGGGGAGGAAACATAGGGGAGGGTAAGGTGTAACCTATATGAATAATGTTTATCAAATTGCATATATGAAAATTGTCACAATGAAAAGCATGGCAAAATGAATCACATCATGATGTACATTAAAAATTTCTAAAAAAAAAAAAAAAAACCCTGTGTGGGCCAAGGCTAGCGACATCACACAAGGTTCCCCTTTGAGAAACAAGGGTCCCGCACAACTTACTTCAACACAACTTCTTTAGTTTTTGCTTTATAGTCAGACTCACTTGGGGCGTTATCCCCAATGAGGTGAACGGGGAAAGGGAGGCCAGACACTATCAGTGAAACCCTGCAATGAGTGTGCCACTGCTGGTGAAATCCTGCTCCACTCTGCACAGGAAGTCTGCCGGCAGAAAGCCTTTTCTCCTGCGTGCGCAGTGGGAGAAGTACGAGACACTGCAGCATTGTGCACACTGGTTTGTCCCCGCTTTTGGCGAAATGAGCATAAGGATGAATCTCTGAAACACTGTGCTGTCCAAGGCTGACAAGCTGACATAGTGTTCACCTAGGAGAGTTAACTCTTCCCCACCAAGCCCTTCCGGACAACTTCATTTGTTTTCATTATCTAAGCAGATGCCCTTCATTCCTATTACACTCAAAGGGGTGAAAGTGCTACCTGACCTTCTCTGGGAAACCCTGTGTCGGCCAAGCAGTGGGCCAAGCAAGCTTGTTAATCTCTGCCTGGGGAGTTCTCAGTCTTTGCTCCTGCCTGAGCTGTTGAGGAGAGAGCGCAGCTTCCCACATTGCGCCCGGTGGCTTTTGCCGAGTATGGAGAAAGACACCTAAGTATGTATCTCTGAAACCCTGCATGGGCCAAGGCTGGCGACTTCACACAAGGTTCCCCTTTGAGAAGCAAGTGTTCTGCACAACTCCATTCAACACATCTTTGTTAGTTTTTGCTTTACAGTCATACTCACTTGGGGCATTATCCCCATTGAGGTGAATGGGGAAAGGGAGGCCAGACCCTATCAGTGAACCCCTGCGATGAGCGTGCCACTGCTGGTGAAATCCTGCTCCACTCTGTGCAGGAAGTCTACTGGCAGAAAGCCTTCTCTCCTGCTTTACAGTGCATGAATTACGAGATGCTGCAGCTTTGCACACACTGGGTTTGTCCCCGCTTTCGGGGAAATGAGCATAAGGATGTATCTCTGAAATCCCGAGTGGTCCAAGGCTGACAAGGTGACATATGGTTCACCTAGGAGAGGAAAATCTCCCCACCAAGACCTTCTGCACACCTTCATTCATTTCATTATCCAAGCAGATCCCCTTCATCCATATTACACTCAATGGTGCGCAAGTGCTGTGTGACCTTCTCCAGGAAACCCTGAGTCAGCCAAACAGCAGGCCCTGCAAGCTTGTTCATCTTCGCCCTGGGAGTTCTCGGTCAGCCGGACTTTGCTCCTGCCTGCGCTGTTGAGGAGAGAGCGCAGCTTCCCATGATGAACCCGTTGGCTTTTCCCGAGTACAGGGAAAGTCACCTAAGTATGTATCTCTGAAACCCTGTGTGGGCCTATGCTGGCGACTTCACACAAGGTTCCCCTTTGAGAAAAAATTGTTCCACACAATTCCCTTCAACACAACTTCTTTAGTTTTTGCTTTACAGTCAGACTCACTTGAGGAGCCATCCCCTTGGAAGTGAATGGGGAAAAGGGAGGCGGGACCCAAACAGGGAGCCCTGCGATGAGCGTACCACTGCTGGAGAAATCCTGCTCCACTCTGCGCAGGACGTCTGCCGGCAGAAAGCCTTCTCTCCTGCGTGTGAAGTGCGAGAAGTACGAGATGCTGCAGCATTGTGCACACTGGGTTTGTCCCTGCTTTCAGGGCAATGAGTAAGGATGTATCTCTGAAACCCCGTACTGTCCAAGGCTGACAAGCTGACATAGTGTTCACCTAGGAGAGATAAATCTTTCCCAACAAGACATTCCGCACACCTTCATTGTTTTCAATATCCAAGCAGATCCCCTTCATCCCTATTACTCTCAATGGGTTGCAAGGGCTGGATGACCTTCTCTGGGAAACCCTGCATTGGCCAAGCAGCAGGCTGGGAAAGATTGTTGACCTCCACCCTGGGAGTTCTCGGTCTGCCGGCCTTTGCTGCTGCCTTCGCGGTTGAGGAGTGAGCACAGCATCCCACATTGTGCCACGTGGCTTTTCCCATGTATGGGGAAAGACACCAATGTATGTATCTCTGAAACCCTGTGTGGGCCAAGGCTGGCGACTTCACACAAGGTTCCCCTTTGAGAAAAAAAGTGTTCTGCACAACTCTCTTCAACACATCTTCTTTAGTTTTTGCTTCACAGTCAGACACACTGGAGGCATTATACACATTGAAGTGATAGGGGAAAAGGGAGGTAGGACCCTGACAGGGAACCCCTGCGATGAGCATGCCACTGCTGGAGAAATCCTGCTCCACTCTGTGCAGGAAGTCTACTGGCAGAAAGCCTTCTCTCCTGCTTTACAGTGCATGAATTACGAGATGCTGCAGCTTTGCACACACTGGGTTTGTCCCCGCTTTCGGGGAAATGAGCATAAGGATGTATCTCTGAAATCCTGTGCTGCCCAAGGCTGACAAGGTGACATACGGTTCACCTAGGAGAGGAAAATCTTCCCACCAAGACCTTCTGCACACCTTCATTCATTTCATTATCCAAGCAGATCCCCTTCATCCATATTACACTCAATGGTGTGCAAGTCTGTGTGACCTTCTCTGGGAAACCCTGCATCAGCCAAACAGCAGGCCCTGCAAGCTTGTTCATCTTTGCCCTGGGAGTTCTCGTTCTGCCGGACTTTGTTCCTGCCTGCACTGTTGAGGAGAGAGCGCAGCTTCCCACGTTGCACCCAGTGGCTTTTCCCGAGTACGGTGAAAGACACCTAAGTGTGTATCTCTGAAACCCTGTGTGGGCCTATGCTGGCGACTTCACACAAGGTTCCCCTTTGAGAAAAAAGTGTTCCGCACAACTCCCTTCAACACAACTTCTTTAGTTTTTGCTTTACAGTCAGACTCACTTGAGGAGTCATCCCCTTTGAAGTGAATGGGGAAAAGGGAGGTGGGACCCAAACAGGGAGCCCTGCGATGAGCGTGCCACTGCTGGAGAAATCCTGCTCCACTCTGCGCAGGATGTCTGCCGGCAGAAAGCCTTCTCTCCTGCGTGCGCAGTGCGAGAAGTACTAGATGCTGCACCATTGCACACACTGGGTTTGTCCCCGCTTTCGGGGAAATGAGCATAAGGATGTATCTCTGAAACCCTGTGCTGTCCAAGGCTGACAAGCTGACATAGTGTTCACCTAGGAGAGGTAAATCTTCCCCACCAAGACCTTCCCCACACCTTCATTCATTTCATTATCCAAGCCGATCCCCTTCATCCATATTACACTCAATGGGGTGCAAGGCCTGTGTGACCTTCTCCGGAAAACCCTGCATCCGCCAAGCAGCAGACCCTGCAAGCTTGTTCACCTTCGCCCTGGGAGTTCTCAGTCTGCCGGACTTTGCTCCTGCTTGCGCTGTTGAGGAGAGAGCGCAATTCACACGTGTGTCTTTTCCCATGTCCGGGGAAAGACACCTAAGTATGGTTCTATGAAACCCTGTGTGGGCCAAGGCTGGTGACTTCACACAAGGTTCCTGTTGAGAAACAAGTGTTCCGCACAACTCCCTTCAACACATCTTCTTTAGTTCTCGATTTACAGTCAGACTCACTTGAGGCGTTATCCCATTGAGGTGAATGGGGAAAAGGGAGGCCGACACCTATCAGGGAAACCCTGCGATGAGCGTGCCACTGCTGTTGAAATCCTGCTCCACTCTGTACAGGAAGTCTGCCAGCAGAAAGCCTTATCTCCTTCATGCGCAGTGTGTCCAGTATGAGATGCTCTGGCTTTGCGCACACTGGGTTTGTCCCCGCTTTTGGTGAAATGAGCATAAGGTTGTATCTCTGAAACCCCGTGCTGTCCAAGGCTGACAAGTGGACATAGTGTTCACCTAGGAGAGGTAAATCTTCCCCACCAAGGCTTTCCTCATACCTTCATTCCTTTTCAATATCCAAGCACATCCCCTTCATCCCTATTACACTCAATGGGGCGCAATTGCTGTGTGACCTTCTCCGGGAAACCCTGCGTCGGCCAAGCAGCAGGCCCTGCAAGCTTGTTCATCTTTGCCCTGGGAGTTCTCAGTCTACCGGACTTTGCTCCTGCCTGCGCTGTTGAGGAAAGAGCGCAACATCACACGTTACGCTCGGTGTCTTTTGCCATGTCCGGGGAAAGACACCTAAGCATGGTTCTCTGAAACCCTGTGTGGGCCAAGGCTGCCAAGTTCACCCGATATTCCCCTTTGAGAAACAAGTGTTCCTCATAACTCCCTTCAAGCCAACTTCTTTAGATTCTGATTTACACAGAGATTCCCTCTAGGTCTTACCCCTATTGAAGTGAATGGGGAAAAGGTAGGTTGGACACACTCAGTGAATCCCTAGGCTGAACAAGCCAATGCCGGTGAATTCCTGCTATACTCTGCACAGGAAGTCCTTCAGGCAGAAAGCCTCCTGTCCCACGTGTGCCATGCGTGACGTCCAAGAACATCCATCTTGCCCACAGTGGTGTTTTTACCCACATTAGGCGAAATAGGCTTACATAAGCTTGTATCCCTGAAACCCCATGCTGTCCGAGGCTGACAGCCTGACATTGTATTCATTGAAGAGAGATACCTCTTGCCCATAAAACCCTTCCACACACCTTCATTAGTTTTCATTATACAAGCAGATCCCATGTAGCCCCACAAAAATGCATAGAGCGAAATAGATGTGTGACCTTCTCCTGGGAAAGCCTGCATTGGCTAAGCATCAGGTCATGAAATCTTGTTCAGCTCAGCCCAGGGAGTTCTCAGTCTGCCGTCCTTTGCTGCTCCCTGCACAGTTGAGGCTAGAGTTCAGCGCTCCCTTTTGTGCACCATGGCTTTTCCCATTTTCGGGGAAAGAAACCTGAGTATGCATCTCTGAAACCCGGTGTGGGCCAAGGCTGCCAATCTCACCCGATATTCCCCTTTGAGAAACAAGTGTTCCTCATAACTCCCTTAAACCCAGCTTCTTTAGCTTTTGCTTTACAGTCAGGTTCCCTGTAGGCATTACTCCTATTGAAGCAAATGGGGAAAAGGTAGGTCAAACACGCTCATTGAAATCCTAGGCTGAGAATGCCAATGCTGGTGAAATCCTGCTACACTCTGCACATGTAGTCCTTCAGGCAGAAAGCCTTCTCTCCTGCATGTGCCGTGCATGAAGTCCCAGAACATCCAGCTTGCGCGCAGTGTTATTTTTACCCCCGTTTGGCGAAATAGGCTTACGTGTGCATGTATCCCTGAATCCCCATGCTGTCCGAGGCTGACAGCCTTAGTGTTCATCAATGAGAGTTAACTACTGCCCATAAAGCCCTTCCACAGTCCTTCATTAGTTTTAATTATACAAGCATGTTCCATGTAGCCTCAGGACACTCCATAGGGTGAAAATGATGTGTGACCTTCTCCCAGGAGAGCCTGCATTGGCCAAGCATCAGATCATGAAATCTTGTTCAGCTCAGCCCAAGGAGTTCCCAGTCTGCCGGCCTTTGCACCTGCCTGCGCAGTTGAGGCTAGAGTTCAGCGCTCCCCTTTGTGCACCATGGAAATTCCCACGTACGGGGAAAGACACCTGAGTATGCATCTCTAAAACCCGGCGTGGGCCAAGGCTGCCAAGCTCACCTAATGTTCCCCTTCGAGAAACAAGTGTTCCTCATGATTCCCATAAACCCAGCTTCTTTAGCTTTTGCTTTACAGTCAGGTTCCCTGTGGGTGTTACCCCTATTGAAGCCAATGGGGAAATGTTAGGTCAACTCATTGTTAGGTTACTCATTGTAATCCTAGGCTGAGCACGCCAATGCTGGCGAAATCCTGCTACACTCTGCACATGAAATCCTTCAGGCATAAAACTTCTCTCCTGCGTGCACTGTGCATGAAGTCCGAGAACATCCAGCTTTGTGCGCAGTGGTTTTTTTACCCGTGTTTGGAGAAATAGGCTTATGTGAGCATGTATCTCTGAAACCCCGTGCTGTCCGAGGCTGACAGCCTGAGATTGTATTCAACAACATGAGGTAACTCTTGCCCAAAAAGCCCTTCCACACACCTGCATTAGTTTTCATTATACAAGCAGATCCCATGTAGCCCCACAACTCTCCATAGGGGGAACAAGATGTGTGACCTTCTCCTGGTGAAGCCTGCGTTGGCCAAGCATTAGGTTGTTTAACATTGTTCATCTCAGCCCAGGGAGTTCTCAGTCTGGTGGCCTTTGTTAATGCCTGCACAGTTGAGGCTAATCTCAGCACTCTTCTGTGCACACCTTGGCTTTTCCCACATACGGGGAAAGACCCCTGAGTATGCATCTCTGAATCCCGGTGTGGGCCAAGGCTGCCAAGCTCACCCTATGTTCCCCTTTGAGAAACAAGTGTTCCCCATAACTCCCTTCAACCCATCTTCTTTAGCTTTTGCTTTACAGTCAGATTCCCTGTAGGTGTTAACCCTATGGAAGCGAATGGGAAAAAGGTAGGTCCGACACGCTCAGTGAATCCCTAGGCTGAGCATGCCAATGCCGGTGAAATCCTGCTACACTCTGCACAGGAAGTCCTTCAGGCCAAAAACCTTCTCTCCTGTGTGCGCTGTGAATGAAATCCGAGAACTTCCAGCTTTGCCCACAGTGGTTTTTTTACCTGCTTTAGGCGAAATAGGATTACATAAGCATGTATCCCTGAAATCCTGTGCTCTCCGAGGCTGACAGCCTGAGATAGTGTTCATCGATGTGAGTTAACTCTTGCACATAAAGCCCTTCCACACACCTTCATTAGTTTTCATTCTAATAGCAGGTACCATGTAGCCCCACAACAATCCATAGGGCGAAAGTGATTTGTGACCTTCTCCTGGGGAAGCCTGCTTTGGCCAAGCATCAGGTCATGAAGCCTTGTTCAACTAAGCCCAGGGAGTTCTCAGTCTGCAGGCCTTTGCTCCTGCCTGCACAGTTGAGGCTGGAGTGCAGCACTCCTCTTTGCACACCATGGCTTTTCCCATGTATTCGGAAAGACCCCTGAGTATGCATCTCTGAAACCCGGCATGGGCCGAGGCTGCCAAGCTCACCCAATGTTCCCCTTTGAGAAACAAGTGTTCCTCATAACTCCCTTCAACCCATTTTCTTTAGCTTTTGCTTTACAGTCAGATTCCCTGTAGGCGTTAACCCTATTGAAGCGAATGGGGATAAGGTAGGACGGACACACGCAGTGAATCCCTAGGCTGAGCATGCCAATGCTGGTGAAATCTTGCTACACTCTGTGCAGGAAGTCCTTCAGGCTAAAACCTTTTCTCCTGCATGCGCCGTGCATGAAGTCAGAGAACATCCAGCTTTACACGCAGTGGTTTTTTACCCGAGTTAGGCGAAATAGGCTTACATAAGCATGTATCCCTGAAACCCCCTGCTGTCTGAGGCTGAGAGGCTGAGATTGTGTTCATTGACGAGAGTTAACTCTTGCCCATAAACCCCTTTTGCACACCTTCATTAGTTTTCTTTATACAAGCAGATCCCATGTAGCCCTATAACAATGCATAGGGCGAAATAGATATGTGACCTTTTCCCGGGAAAGCCTGCACTGGCCAAGCATCAGGTCATAAAATCTTGTTCAGCTCAGCCCAGGGAGTTATCTGTCTGCCAGCCTTTGCAGCTGCCTGTGCAGTTGAGGCTAGAGTTCAGCGCTCCTCTTTGTGCACCATGGCTTTTCCCACGTACAAGGAAAGACACCTGAGTATGCATCTTTGAAACCTGGTGTGGGCCAAGGCTGCCAAGCTCACCCGATGTTCCCCTTTGGGAAAAAAGTGTTCCTCAGAACTCCCTTCAACCCATCTTTTTAGCTTTTGCTTTAAAGTCAGGTTTCCTGTAGGCATTACTCCTATTGAAGCAAATGGGGAAAAGGTAGGTGAGACATGCTCAGTGCATCTCTAGGCTGAGCACGCCAATGCCGGTGAAATCCTGCTACACTCTGTGCAGGAAGTTCTTCAGGCCAGAAACCTTCTCTCCTGCATGCGCTGTGCATGAAGTCCGAGAACATCCAGCTTTGCCCGCAGTGGTTTTTTACCTGCGTTAGGCGAAATAGTCTTAAGTATGCGTGTATCACTGAATCTCCGTGCTTTCAGAGGCTGACAGCCTGAGATAGTGTTCATCAATGAGAGTTAACTCTTGCCCATAAAGCCCTTCCACAGACCTTCATTAGTTTTCCTTATATAAGCAGATGCCATGTAGCCCCACGACACTCCATATGGCGAAAGTGATGTGTCACATTCTCCCTGGAGAGCCTGCATTGGCCAAGCATCAGGTCATGAAATCTTGTTCAGCTCACCCCAGGGAGTTCTCAGTCTGCTGGCCTTTGCTCCTGCCTGCGAAGTTGAGGCTAGAGTTCAGCACTCCCTTTTGTGCACCATGGCTTTTCCCACATACAGGGAAAGACACCTGAGTATGCATCTCAGAAACCCGGCGTGGGCCAAGTCTGCCAAGCTCACCAGATATTCCCCTTTGAGAAACAAGTGTTCCTCATAACTACCTTAAGCCCATCTTCTTTAGCTTTTGCTTTACAGTCAGGTTCCCTGTAGGCGTTACCCCTATTGAAGCCAATGGGGGAATGGTAGGTCAAACACGCTCATTGAAATCCTAGGCGGAGAATGCCAATGCGGGTGAAATCCTGCTACACTCTGCACATGTATTCCTTCAGGCAGAAATCCTTCTCTCCTGTGTGCACCGTGCATGCAGTCCCAGAACATCCAGCTTGCGCGCAGTGGTATTTTTACCCGTGTTTGTCGAAATAGGCTTACATGAGCATGTATCCCTGAAACCCCATGTGGTCCATGTCTGACAGCCTGAGATTTTGTTCGATGATGTGAGGTAACTCTTGCCTATAAAGCCCTTCCACACACCTGCATTAGTTTTCATTATACAAGCAGATCCCATGTAGCCCCACAACTCTCCATGGGGGGAACAAGATGTGTGACCTTCTCCCAGGGAAACCTGTGTTGTCCAAGCATCAGGTCGCGTAACATTGTTCAGCTCAGACCAGGGAGTTCTCACTCTGGCAGCCTTTGTTCCTGCCTGCTCAGTTGAGGCTAGAGCACAGCACTCCTCTTTGCACACCTTGGCTTTTCCCAAATACGGGGAAAGAAACCTGAGAATTCATCTCTGAAACCCAGCGTGGGCCTAGGCTGCGAAGCTCACCCAATGTTCCCCTTTGAGAAAAAAAGTGTTCCTCATATCTCTCTTCACCCCATCTTCTTTAGCTTTTGCTTTATACTCACGTTCCCTGTAGACCTTACCCCTATTGAAGCAAATGGGGAAAAGGTAGGACCAACAAGCTCAGTGAATCCCTAGGCTGAGCACACCAATGCTGGTGAATTCCTGCTACACTCTTTGCAGGAATTCCTTCAGGCAGAAAACATTCTCTCCTGCGTTTGCCATGCATGAAGTCTGAGAACATCCAGCTTTGCACACAGTGGTTTTTTTTACCTGCGTTAGGCAAAATAGGCTTACATAATGTATCCCTGAAACCCCATGCTGTCTGAGGCTGACAGCCCTAGATAGTGGTCTTTGACAAGAGTTAACTTTTGCCCATAAAGCCTTTCCACACACCTTCATTAGTTTTCATAATACAAGCAGATCCCATGTAGCACCACTACACTCCATAGGGGGAAAGTCATGTGTGAACTTCTCCCGGGGAAGCCTGCATTGGACAAGCATCAGGCTGTGAAACATTGTTGAACTAAGCCCAGGGAGTTCTCAGTGTGCTGGCCTTTGCTCCTGCCTGTGCAGATGAGGCTAGAGCGCAGTGCTCCTCTTTGCGCACAATGGCTTTACCCACGTATGGGGAAAGACACCTGAGTATGCATCTCTGAATTCCGGTGTGGGCCAAGGCTGCCAAGCAACCCCGATGTTTCCCTTTGAGAATCAACTTTTCCTCATAACTCCCTTCAACCCAACTTCTTCAGCTTCGGCTTTACACACAGATTCCTTGTAGACGTTATCCCTATGGAAGCGAAGGGGGATAATTTAGTTCAGACACACTCAGTGAATCCCTAGGGTGAGCACTCAAATGTTGGTGAATTCCTGCTATACTCTGCACAGAAATTCCTTCAGGCAGAAAGCCTTGTCTTCTGCGTGCACCATGCATGAAGTCCGAGAACAATCAGCTGTGCACAGTGGTTTTGTTACCCGCATTAGGCGAAATAGGCTTAGATAAGCATGTATCCCTGAAACCCTGTGCTGTCCAAGGCTGACAGCCTGAGATTGTGTTCGTCGACAAGAGGTAACTCTTCCTCATAAAGCCCTACCACACACATTCATTAGTTTTCATTATACAAGCAGATCCGATGTAGCACCACTACACTCCATAGGGGGAAAGAGATGTGTGATCTTCTCCCAAGAAAGCCTGTGTTGGCCAAGGATCAGGCCATGTAAACTTGTTCAGCTTCACCCAGGGAGTTCTCAGTCTGTAGGACTTTGCTCCTGCAGGCGCAGTTATGGATATACCGCAGCATTCCAATTTGCGAACAATGGCTTTTCCCATGTGCGGAGAAAGAAAGCTAAGTATGTATCTCTGAAACCCTGTGTTGATAAAGCCTACAAAGTTCACATAGCCTTCGCCTTTGATTAACAAGTGTTCCTCACAAGTCCCTTCAAGACATCTTCTCTAGCTTTTGCTTTACAAACAGACTCGCTTTACACTTTATCCCCATTGAACTGAAAGGGGAGAAGGTGTGTCAGACAGTTTGAGTGAAACCCTGTGATGAGCGAGCCAATGAGGTGGAAATCCTGCTACACTCTGTGCAGAAAGTTTTCAGGCAGAAAACCTTCCCCCTGCATTGTAGTGCATGAAGGACAGGGACTCACAGCTTGGCGTACAATGGCTTTTCCTGCTTTAGGCGAAAAAAAGCACAAGTATGTATCTCTGAAACCTTGTGTTGTCCAAGGCTGGCAATGTGCAGTTGTGTTCAACTACAAGATGTAACTCTTTCCCGCAAAGACTTAACACACATGTTCATTAGGTTTCATTATATAAGCAGGTGCCATTTAGCCTTAATACAATCAATATGGCAAAAGTGCTATGGGACCTACTCAGGGAAATGCTGCATTGACCAAACATCAAATGGTGAAACCTTGTGTATCTCAGCCGAGGGAGTTCTCAGTGTGCTGGCCTTTGATCCTGCAGGCGCAATTATGAATATAGCACAGCATTCCACTTTGCCCACAGTGGCTTTTCCCATGTGTGGGGAAAGAGAGCTCAGTAGGGATCTCTGAAACAATGTGATGGCAAAGCCTGGCAAGTTCACACAGCCTTGCCGTTGAAAAACAAGTGTTCCTTACAAGTCCCTTCAACATATATTTCCTAGTTTATGCTTTACAAACAGACAGGCTTTATGCTATATCCTCATTGAACTGACTGGGGAAAAGGTGTGTCAGACATTTTGAGTGAATCCCTGTGGTGAGCGGGCCAAAGTGTTGGAAATCCTGCTACACTCTGTGCAGAATGTCTTCAGACAGAAAGCCTTCTCCCTGCATTGCAGTGCAAGAAGGACAGCGAATCACAGCTAGGCGTACAATGGCATTTCCCGCTTTAGGTGAAAAAAAGCACAAGTATGTATCTCTGAAACCTCGTGTTGTCCAAGGCTGGCAACGTGCAGTAGTTTTCAAATACAAGAGTTAACTAATCCCCGCAAAGCGCTAACATACACGTTCATTAGGTTTCATTATATGAGGAGGTTCCCTTTAGCTTTAATACAATCAATATGGCCAAAGCGCGATGGGACTTTCTCCGGGAAACGCTGCGCTGATCAAGCACCAAGTGGTGAAACCTTTTTCATCTCAGCCCAGGGAGTTCTCAATGGGCCGGCATTTGCTCCTGCTCCTGCAGGAGCAGTTATGGATATAGGGCAGCATTTCAACTTGTGCACAATGGCTTTTCGCATGTGCAGGGAAAGAAAGCTAAGTATGGATCTCTGAAACCCTGTGTTGGCAAAGCCTGGCAAGTTCAAACAGCCTACCCCTTTGAGAAACAAGGGTTCATCACAAGTCCCTTCAACATATCTTCTCTAGTTTTTGCTTTACAAACAGACTCGCTTTACACATTATCCCCTTTGAACTGAATGGGGAAAAGGTTTGTCCGACACTTTGAGTGAATCCCTGTGATGAGCAGGACTTGGTGGAGAAATCCTGCTATACTCAGTGCAGATAGTCTTCAGGCAGAAATCCTTCTCTCCTGCATTGCAGTGCATGAAGTACAGCGACTCTTAGCTTGGCGTACAATGGCTTTCCCCACTTTAGGCGAAAACAAGGACAAGTATGTATCTCTGAAACCCCGTGTTGTCCAAGGCTGGCAATGTGCAGTAGTGTTCAACTATGAGAGCTAACTCTTCCCCGCAAAGTGTTAACACACACGTACATTAGGTTTCATTATATAAGCAGGTGCCCCTTAGCCTTAATACAATCAATACTGCAGAAGAACTATGGGACGTTGTCTCCAAATTGCTTCGTTGAACACGCACCAAGTGGAGAAACCTTGTTCATCTCAGCATAGGGAGATACTAGTGTGCCGGCCTTTGCTCCTATAGGCGCATATATGGGTATAGCTCAGCACTCCACTTTGCGCACAATGGCTTTTCCAATGTGCGGGGAAAGAAAGCTAATTATGTATCTCTGAAACCCTGTGTTGACAAAGCCTGTCAATTTCACACAGGCTTCCCCTTTGATTAACAATTGTCCCTCACAAGTCCCTTCAACACATCTTCTCTAGTTTTTCCTTTACAAACAGACTCGCTTTAAGCTTTATCTGCATTGAACTGAATGGGGAAAAGGTGTGTCAGACACTTTGAGTGAATTGCTGTGATGAGCGGGCCAATGCGGTGGAAATCCTGCTGCACACTGTGCAGAAAGTCTTCATGCAGAAAGACTTCAGCCCTGCATTGCAGTGCATAAAGGACAGCGACTCCCAGCTTGGCGTACAATGGCTTTTCCCGCTTTAGGTGAAAAAAAGCACAAGTATGTATCTCTGAAACCCCGTGTTGTCCAAGGCTGGCAACATGCAGTAGTGTTCAACTACAAGAGTTAACTCTTCCCAACAAAGCCCTAAAATACAGGTTCATTAGGTTTCATTATATAAGCAGGTGCCATTTAGCCTTAATACAATCAATACTGGGAAGGGCTATGGGAACTTCTCTGGGAAGCACTGCTTTAACGAAGCACCAAGTGGTGAAACCTTGTTCATCTCAGCCCAGGGAGTTCTCAGTGTGCCCACACTTGCTCCTGCAGGCAAAGGTATGGATACAATGCAGCACACCACTTTGTGCACAATGGCTTTTCCCATGTGTAGGAAAGAAAATAAGTATGTATCACTGAAATCCTGTGTTGACAAAGACTGGCATGTTCACACAGCCTTCCCCTTTGACTGACAAGTGTTCATCACAAGTCCCTTCAATACATCTTCTCTAGTTTTTGCTTTACAGACTCGCTTTACACTTTATCCCCATTGAACTGAAAGGGGAAAAGATGTGTCAGACACTTTGAGAGAATCCCTGTGATGAGTGGGCCAATGCGGAGGAAATCCTGCTCCACTATGTGCAGAAAGTCTTCAGGCAGAAAGCCTTCACGCCTGAATTGCAGTGGTTGGAGGACAGTGACTCCCAGCTTGGTGTACGATGGCTTTTCCTACTTTAGGCGAAAAAAACCACAAGTATGTATATGTGAAACCCCATGTTGTCCAAGTTTGGGAACGTGCAGTAGTGTTCAGCTACGGGAGGTCACTCTTCCAAAGAGAGCCCTAAAATACAAGTTCATTAGGTTTCATTATGTAACATAATTAGCTTTATCCCCATTGAACTGAATGGGGAAAGGGTGTGTCAGACACTTTGAGTGAATCCCTGTGATTAGCGGGCCAGTGAGGTGGAAATCCTGCTACACTCTGTGCAGTAAGTCTTCAGGCAGAAAGCCTTCACCCCTGCATTACAGTGCTTGGAGGACAGCGACTCCCAGCTTGGTGTACTATGGCTTTTCCCCTTTAGGCGAAAAAAAGCACAAGTATCTATCTCTGAAACCCTGTGTTGCCCAAGGCTGGCAACGTGCAGTAGTGTTCACCTACGAGAGGTAACTCTTCCCAACAAAGCCCTAACATACATGTTCATTAGGTTACATTATGTAAGCAGGGACAACTTAGCCTTAATACAATCAATACTGGGAAAGTACTATGAGACCTTCATCAGGAAGCGCTGCATTGCGAAGCACCAAGTGGTGACACTTTGTTAATCTCAGCCAAGGGAATACTCAGTGTGGCGGCCTTTGCTTCTGCAGGCGCAGATATGAATATACTGCAGCACTCGACTTTACACAAAATAGCTTTTCCCATGTGCGGGAAAGAAAGCTAATTATGTATCACAGAAACCCTGGTTTGACAAAGCCTGACAAGCTCACACAGCCTTCTGCTTTGATTCGCAAGTGTTCCTCACCAGTCCCTTCAAAACATCTTCTCCAGGTTTGCTTTACAAACAGACTCGCGTTACCCATTAACACCATTGAACTGAACGGGGAAAACGTGTATCAGACACTTTGAGTGAAACCCTGTGATTAGCGGGCCAGTGCTGCAGAAATCCTGCTACAGTCCATGCAGAACGTCTTCAGGAAGAAAACCTTCAACCCTGCATTGCAGTGCTTGGAGGGCAGCCACTCCCTGCTTGGCGCACAATGCCTTATCCCGCATTGGGCGAAAAAAAGGACAAGATGTATCCCTGAAACCCCGTGTTGTCCAAGGATGAGAACGTGCAGTCGTGTTCAGCTATGATAGGTAACTCTTCCCCAGAAAGCCCTCACATTCAAGTTCATTAGGTTACATTATGTAACATAATTAGCTTTATCCCCTTTGAACTTAACGGGGAAAAATGTGTAGGCACTTTCAGTGATTCTCTGTGATTAGTGTGCCAGTGTGGCAGACAACCTGTACACTCCGGGCAGAACCTCTTCAGGAAGAAAATCTTTCAACCCTGCATTGCAGTGCTTGGAGGGCAGCCACTCCCTGCATGGCGCACAATGTCTTTTCCTGCATTGCGTGAAAAAAAGCACAAGTATGTATCACTGAAACCCCATGTTGTCCAAGGATGAGAACGTGCAGTCGTGTTCAGCTACAATAGGAAACTTTCCATAGAAAGCCCGAACATTCAAGTTCATTAGGTTTCATTATGTAACAAAATTAGCTTTATCCCTTTTGAACTGAACGGGGAAAAATGTGTAGGCACTTTCAGTGATTCCCTGTGATTAGTGTGCCAGTGCGGCAGACATCCTGCTACACTCCGGGCAGAACAACTTCAGGAAGAAAACCTTCAACGCTGCATTGCAGTGCTTGGAGGGCAGCCACTCCCTGCATGGCGCACAATGTCTTTTCCTGCATTGCGTGAAAAAAAGCACAAGTATGTATCACTGAAACCCCGTGTTGTCCAAGGATGAGAACGTGCAGTCATGTTCAGCTACAATAGGTAACATTCCCCAGAAAGCCCTAACATTCAAGTTCATTAGGTTTCATTATGTAACAAAATTAGCTTTATCCCTTTTGAACTGAACGGGGAACAATGTGTGGGCACTTTCAGTGATTCTCTCTGATTAGTGTGCCACTGTGGCAGACATCCTGCAACACTCCGGGCAGAACCTCTTCAGGAAGAACATCTTCAAAGCTGCATTGCAGTGCTTGGAGGGCAGCCAATCCCTGCATGGCGCACAATGTCTTTTCCCGCATTGCGCGAAAAAAAGCACAAGTATGTATCCCTGAAAGCCCGTGTTATCCAAGGATGAGAACGTGCAGTAGTGTTCAGCTACGATAGGTAGCTCTTCCCCAGAAAGCCCTCACATTCAAGTTCATTAGGTTTCATTATGTAACACAATTAGCTTTATCCCCTTTGAACTGAATGGGGAAAATTGTGTAGAAAATTTCAGTGAATCCCTGTGATAAGCGGGCCAGTGTGGCAGAAATCCTGCTACACTCCCTGCAGAATGTCTTCAGGAAGAAACCTTCAACACGGCATTGCAGTGTTGGAAGGCAGCCACTGCGTGCATGGCACAAAATGGCTTATCCCGCATTAGGCAAAAAAAAAGGACACGTATGTATTCCTGAAACCCCGTGTTGTCCAAGGATGAGAACGTGTAGTCGTGTTCAGCTATGATAGGTAACTCTTACCCAGAATGCCCTAACATTCAAGTTCATTAGGTTTCATTATGTAACATTGTTAGCTTTATCCCCTTTGAACTGAAGGTGGAAAAACTTGTAGACACTTTGAGGGAATCCCTGTGATTAGCTGGCCAGTGCGGCAGAAATCCTGCAATACTCAGTGCAGCATGTCTTCAGGAAGAAAACCTTCAACCCTGCATTGCAGTGCTTGCAGGGCAGCCACTCCCTGCTTGGCGCACAATGGGTATTCCCGCATTAGGCAAAAAAAAGGAAAAGGATGTATCCCTGAAACCCCGTGTTGTCCAAGGATGAGAACGGGCAGTCCTGGTCAGCTACAATATGTAACTCTTCCCAGAAAGCCCTAATATTCAAGTTCATTAGGTTTCATTACGTAACATAATTAGTTTTATCCCCTTTGAACTGAACAGGGAAAAATGTGTAGGCAATTTCAGAGATTCCCTGTGATTAGTGTGCCACTGGGGCAGACAGCATGCTACACTCCGGGCAGAACCAATTCAGGAAGAAAATCTTCAACCCGGCATTGCAGTCCTTGGAGGGCAGCCACTCCCTGCATGGCGCACAATGTCTTTTCCGGCATTGTGGGAAAAAAAGCACAAGTATGTATCCCTGAAACCCCATGTTATCCAAGGATGAGAACGTGCAGTAGTTTTCAGCTACGAAAAGTAACTCTTCCCCAGAAAGCCCTCACATTCAAGTTCATTAGGTTTCATTATGTAACATAATTAGGTTTATCCCCTTTGAACTGAATGGGGAAAAATGAGTACACATTTTCAGTGAATCCCTGTGATAAGCGGGCCAGGGTGGCAGAAATCCTGCTACACTCCATGCAGAACGTCTTCAGGAAGAAAACTTCAACCCGGCATTGCAGTGCTTGGAGGGCAGCCACTCCCTGCTTGGCGCACAATGGCTATTCCCGCATTAGGCGAAATAAAGGACTCGTATATATCCCTGAAACCCCGTGTTGTCCAAGGATGAGAACTTGCAGTCGTGTTCAGCTATGATAGGTAACTCTTACCCAGAATGCCCTAACATTCAAGTTCATTAGGTTTCCTTATGTAACATTGTTAGCTTTATCCCCTTTGAACTGAACGGGGAAAAACTTTGTAGACACTTTGAGGGAATCCCTGTGATTAGCTGACCAGTGCGGCAGAAATCCTGCTATACTCGGTGCAGCACGTCTTCAGGAAGAATACTTCAACCCTGCATTGCAGTGCTTGTAGGGCAGCCACTCCCAACTTGGCGCACAATGGCTATTCCCGCATTAGGCGAAAAAAAGGAAAAGTATGTATCCCTGAAACCCCGTGTTGTCCAAGGATGAGAACGTGCAGTCATGTTCACTTACAATAGGTAACTGTGCCCCAGAAAACCCTAACGTTCAAGTTCATTAGTTTTCATTATGTAACATAATTATTTTTATCCCCTTTGAACTGAACGGGGAAAAATGTGTAGGCACTTTCAGTGATTCCCTGTGATTAGTGTGCCACTGCGGCAGACAGCATGCTACACTCCGGGCAGAACCAATTCAGGAAGAAAATCTTCAACCCGGCATTGCAGTCCTTGGAGGGCAGCCACTCCCTGCATGGGGCACAATGTCTTTTCCCGCATTGTGCAAAAAAAAGCACAAGTATGTATCCCTGAAACCCCGTGATATCCAAGGATGAGAAAGTGCAGTAGTTTTCAGCTACGAAAGGTAACTCTTCCCCAGAAAGCCCTCACATTCTAGTTCATTAGGTTTCATAATGTAACATAATTAGCTTTATCCCCTTTCAACTGAATGGGGAAAAATGAGTACACACTTTCAGGGAATCCCTGTGAGAAGCGGGACAGTGTGGCAGAAATCCTGCTACACTCCGTGCAGAACGTCTTCAGGAAGAAAACCTTCAACCCGGCATTGCAGTACGTGGAGGGCAGCCACTCCCTGCTTGGCGCACAATGGCTATTCCCGCATTAGGCGAAAAAAAGGAAAAGTATGTATCCCTGAAACCCCGTGTTGTCCAAGGATGAGAACGTGCAGTCGTCTTCACTTATAATAGGTAACTCTGCCCCAGAAAGCCCTAACATTCCAGTTCATTAGTTTTCTTTATGTAACATAATTAGTTTTATCCCCTTTGAACTGAACGGGGACAAATGTGTAGGCACTTTCAGTGATTCCCTGTGATTAATGTGCCACTGTGGCAGACATCCTGCTACACTCCGGGCAGAACCTCTTCAGGAAGAAAATCTCCAGCCCTGTATTGCAGTGCTTGGAGGGCAGCCACTCCCTGCTTGTCACACAATGGCTTTTCCCCCATTGCGAGAAAAAAAAAGCACAAGGATGTATCCCTGAAACCCCGTGTTGTGCAAGGATGAGAACGTGCAGTCGTGTTCAGCTATGATAGGTAAATCTTCCCCAGAAAACCCTAACATTCAATTTCATTAGGTTACATTATGTAACATAATTAGCTTTATCCCCTTTGAACTGATCGGGAAAAAATGTGTAGGCACTTTCAGTGATTCCCTGTGATTAGCGGGCCAGTGCGGCAGAAATCCTGCTACACTCCGGGCTGAAACTCTTCAGGAAGAAAATCTTGAACCCTGCATTGCAGTGCTTGGAGGGCAGCCACTCCCTGCTTGGTGTACAATGGCTTATCCCGCATTAGGCGAAAGAAAGGACACGTATGTATCCGTGAAACCCCGTGTTGTCCAAGGATGGGAACGTGCAGGAGTGTTCAGCTATGATAGGTACCTCTTCCCCAGAAAGCCCTAACATTCACGTTCATTAGGTTTCCCTGTGTAACAATTATGTTTATCCCCTTTGAACTGAACGAGGAAAAAGTTTGTAGACACTTTGAGGGAATCCCTGGGATTAGCTGGCCAGTGCGGCATAAATCCTGCTATACTCGGTGCAGAACATCTTCAGGAAGAAAACCTTCAACCCTGCATTGCACTGCTTGGAGGGCAGCCACTCCCTGCTTGACCCACAATGGCTTTTCCCACACTAGGCGAAAAAAAGGACACGTATGTATCCCTGAAACCCCGTGTTGTCCAAGGATGACAACGTGCAGTCGTGTTCAGCTACAATACGTAACTCTGCCCCAGAAAGCCCTAACGTTCAAGTTCATTAGGTTTCATTATGTAACATCATTAGCTTTATCCCCTTTGAACTGAATGGGTCAAAATGAGTACACACTTTCAGGGAATCCCTGTGATAAGCGGGCCAGTGTGGCAGAAATCCTGCTACACTCCATGCAGAACGTCTTCAGGAAGAAAACCTTCAACGCGGCATTGCAGTGCTTGTAGGGCAGCCACTCCCTGCATGGCGCACAATGACTTTTCCCGCATTGTGCGAAAAAAAGCACAAGTATGTATCCCTGAAACCCCGTGTTGTCCAAGGATGAGAACGTGCAGTCGTGTTCAGCTACAATAGGTAACTCTGCCCCAGAAAGCCCTAAAGTTCAAGTTCATTAGGTTTCATTATGTAACATAATTAGATTTTTCCCCTTTGAACTGAACGGGGAAAAATGTGTAGGCACTTTCAGTGATTCCCTGTGATTAGAGTGCCACTGCAGCAGACAGCATGCTACACTCCGGGCAGAACCAATTCAGGAAGAAAATCATCAACCCGGCATTGCAGTACTTGGAGGGCAGCCACTCCCTGCATGGCCCACAATGTCTTTTCCCGCATTGTGCGAAAAAAAGCACAAGTATGTATCCCTGAAACCCCGTGTTATCCAAGGATGAGAACGTGCAGTAGTATTCAGCTACGATAGGTAACTCTTCC